>JAVTVY010049659.1:0-23334 GCA_036873755.1 Hanleya hanleyi
TATATAGATACAAAGATGCAGAGGGGAAGACACACGAGGGGTATGATGATGGACGTAACACCGGAACGGGCAACAGGGTGCTGAAGACCTTAAGGGAAGATGATATACTGGGAATGGCGACTGTAATATCAGTGTGGGGTCCGGGTACTAACCTCGGATGGAAGCGATTCCAAATAGCAGATAGAGCTGTTAAAAGTGCGATGGAAAAGATGGGACCTTAGAGAGAGACAGAGAAAAAAAAAAACAACAATCCAGTGAACTCTTCTGAAGTTAATGCATACATATTCTCGGTTTTACAATATACACCGGCACATTTGAAAATTCTATTAGAGACACACACATAGAACAATTATGATTAATTCATACATTTTTGAATGAATTAGTATATATCTGAAGGTCATATATGTATATATCAATAAAGTATGCAATTATTTCAGCTATATGCTAGTGTAGTCACATGATAGCCAAATGAACGACCATATATTAATGTAGTTTAAAAATAATGTTTCGATAGTTACATATAGATTAATTTAGAATATATTGATATGGAATGCACAATCACGTAATATAGAATGCACAATAATATATATATGACAACCAATGGATAATTAATTAGTATTTAATATTTTCGCTGCAAACCCACCTCCCACATTTGTACCCACCTCCCACACATCACGCATGCGCACACCACCCCATATGACGTCACACCAGGTTCTGCGCATGCGCAGTGAGGCGCTATCTTGTCAATTTACGCCTTGTATACTACTTATATAGATACAAAGATGCAGAGGGGAAGACACACGAGGGGTATGATGATGGACGTAACACCGGAACGGGCAACAGGGTGCTGAAGACCTTAAGGGAAGATGATATACTGGGAATGGCGACTGTAATATCAGTGTGGGGTCCGGGTACTAACCTCGGATGGAAGCGATTCCAAATAGCAGATAGAGCTGTTAAAAGTGCGATGGAAAAGATGGGACCCTAGAGAGACAGAGAGAAAAAAAAAACAACAATCCAGTGAACTCTTCTGAAGTTAATGCATACATATTCTCGGTTTTACAATATACACCGGCACATTTGAATATTCTATTAGAGACACACACATAGAACAATTATGATTAATTCATACATTTTTGAATGAATTAGTATATATCTGAAGGTCATATATGTATATACCAATAAAGTATGCAATTATTTCAGCTATATGCTAGTGTAGTCACATGATAGCCAAATGAACAACCATATATTAATGTAGTTTAAAAATAATGTTTCGATAGTTACATATAGATTAATTTAGAATATATTGATATGGAATGCACAATCACGTAATATAGAATGCACAATAATATATATATGACAACCAATGGATAATTAATTAGTATTTAATATTTTCGCTGCAATTTGGTCCATTGTGTTGATATACCTTTAGTTGTAAATAGGAATTTAATCAATATATATGGATATGGAATACACAATAACTTTAATATGACTGTCTACGGGCAATCAATTTGTGTTTAATATTTCGCTCTATGTTGTTGGATTGGGTTGATTTATCATTAGTTGTAAATATAAATTTGAACAATGATTTACTTAAAGATAATGGGAAGAATGATACATGTACTCGACTTGGATACTCGACATATAATAGTTGTTACAATTGACGGATTGTTCGTATGTGAATGTAATTTAAGATATCAAAGTATTCTATTGCTACGAAAAATAATAATACTAGTAATTTGGTCGTAAACAGAACATACTTCATTGATGAGATATATTAATTATGCGGAATATGAATGAAAATCGTCAAACCGTTTTAAGAGAAATGTACAACACATACGCAATGAGATCCCTTGCATCCGATATTTCGTCCGTACACTCCGTCAAGTAAGACAACATGAAACTAACTGCAGCGACTAGAACTCTCTGTAATCATTGCACTCGCCCGCCCGCTATTTTTCCAGATGGACATTCTGTCAAATAAGGCAACATGAATTTCTATTGTAAATACCTATGTTTATCCGTTTTGTCAGTGTTTAAGTGGGCTGAGCGCTTTGACCGTTTTAGTGCCAAGGCTTACACAACCAAATAGCATGCCTAGATCTACAAAATCTATAAACGTAAATGCTCGAACATAAATGTAATGGCTTAATTTTTCCGCAGTCTCTCCATTCGTTTTTGCTGAACAAAAGACCAGATACATTTGTGAATATAATCTTCATATACCAACTGATTCTATATTATTGAATCAGTTCAATGAATTGGAAATATAAAATGGAGTGTACTGACTGCATTTTCCGATAAACTGTCCTGATATACTTTGCAATATCACGCAATTGACACGATGTAATTAAACGTTTTTTGTCTCATTTCATTGCCGACCTTTTGCGATTTAAATACAGTTTATTCGCCTTGTGAAATAATTACCTGTTGGAAGTTCTGCAACCGATCATATACACATGTAATATGTGACTGTTGCACATACACATATGTATATGTGTGTATGTATGTGTGTCTATGTGTGTATGTACATATATGTATATATATGTATATGTGTGTGTGCCTATGTATAAATATATGTATATATATATATATGTGTGTATGTGCGTGTGTGTGTGTGTGTGTATTTATATATGTGTATATATATATGTGTGTGTGTGTATATGTATATTTTGTACATTTATCCCAGTCGGGGAGAGAACATGCCCGACTGAGCCTGCCTGGCTTCTTTTTCGTTTATTCCGTTTGTGTATTGTATTGAAAGAAAGAGTGAGTGTATGACACTTGTGTGTTCATGTTATAGTGTGTTAGAGAATAGTCTATATGTATATTACTTTTGTATCGCAACTGATATTTTCACTACTATCCGCAACTGGAGTTTACTGGATACTATATTTTGTAACTCGCACCAGATACCCCAACAGTTATGTCTAACACAGCAAATTTCATATATGATATCTCATGTCTATCAGCGAATGTCATCTAGACTAGCTTTATATCCCTATAAGCAAAATGACTGAGACTGTAAATGTTGTTTCAATGAATTGTCAAGGATTGGCTGACCCGAAAAACCGGAAAGACGTGTTTCATTACTTTAAAAAGAAAAATTATTCTATAATCTGTCTGCAGGATACCCACACTGACCCAAAACATAGAAACATTATAAGGAATGAATGGGGGAACGATGCCTGGGTGAGCCCTTTCACGTCCAATTCACGGGGGGTTATTATACTATTCAACAACAATTTTGACTATAAAGTAAAAGACGTTGATATTGACTCTCATGGTAACTATATTATAATAAACGTTGAAATACATGCAGTACCAGTAACACTAGTAAGTCTTTATGCTCCGAACACAGACAAGCCCTCTTTTTTTAACAAACTAAAACAAAAAATAGAAGAAATAGGAAATTCATCCGTAATAATCTGTGGGGACTGGAATTTGGTTTTAAACCCAACTGTAGACACTGAAAATTACAAACATATTAATCACCCTAATGCTCGTGAATCCGTGCTAGACCTAATAAAAACAAAAGAATATATAGACGTATGGAGAGTGCTACATGAAGATGTGAGACGCTTCACCTGGAGAAGAAAAAATCCCAGAAAACAAGCCAGGCTTGATTTCTTCATTACAAGTAGCGACATCTTTAATATAACAACCGATGCCTCCATTATACCAGGTTATAAAACCGACCATTCTGCCATTACGTTAAAGTGTAAGTTCATTAATTCAGATCGGGGTAGGGGATATTGGAAATTAAACTGTTCCTTACTGAGAAAAATGGAATATCTTGAATTGGTTAAATCTGTTATTCGGGAAACTGTAGAGGAATATGCTGCAATACCATATGACAGAGGCAAATTACAAAGTATTCCACAATCGGAACTTCAATTACGTATAGGCGATCAACTGTTTTTGGATATTATACTCATGAAAATAAGAGGGGAAACAATAAAATTTTCATCAATGAAACGAAGAACAGATATAAAAAGGGAAACGGAGTTAGAAAAAGAAATCAACAACCTAGAAGAGGAAATTCAAACCAATTTTGCGACAATAGAAGAAACTAAAATTAACGAATTAAAAGAAAATAAATCGGAATTAGAAACTTTAAGAAATAAAAAAATCGAAGGCATAATGAAAAGAACAAGGTCAAAATGGGTTGAGGAAGGTGAAAAACCAACAAAATTTTTCCTGGGATTAGAAAAAAGAAATTACACAAATAAACTTATATCAAAATTAACCGTGGAGGACGGAAAAGAAATCTACAACACTAAAGACATTTTACAAGAACAAAAATTCTTCTACGAAAGACTCTATTCAAAGTCGACTGAAACGGAAGAAAACAACACTGCATTTCTGAACAATTTAGATTTAAATCGTTTAACTAAAACTGAAGCCGATAAATTAGAAGGACATCTTAGGTATGAAGAATTAACAAATACACTCAGAAATATGAAGAACGATAAATGCCCAGGATTAGACGGATTTCCAGCTGAATTTTATAAAGTATTTTGGAAGGATTTGGGACATTTTGTCGTACGCTCTGCGAACGAAAGTTTTGATCAAGGAGAATTTTCTCTAGTCCAGCGACAAGGTGTAATAACTTGCCTGCCCAAGCCTGATAAGCCAAGAAATTTACTAAAGAATTGGAGGCCTATCACACTTCTAAATGTTAGCTATAAATTAATATCTGCGTGTATTTCAAATAGAATTAAAACAGTCTTAGACAAACTTATACATGAAGACCAGAAGGGGTTCATCTCAGGCAGATACATCGGAGAAAACATTAGATTACTCTACGACATTATGTTCGAAACGAAAGAAAAAGAAATCCCTGGTCTGCTTCTCTCTGTAGACTTTGAAAAGGCATTTGATTCTGTGTCTTGGAATTTTCTTGATAATGTGGTCAAATCATTAAATTTTGGAGAAACTTTACAAAAATGGATCAAATTATGTCATACAAATTTGAAAACATCAATTATTCAAAATGGCAATATTTCATCATTTTTCGATATGGGTCGTGGATGCAGACAGGGGGATCCCATTTCGCCGTACTTATTTCTTCTCTGTGCAGAAGTCCTTGGAACAATGCTTAGAAAAAACAATACCGTAAAAGGGATCAAACTGGGAGATGTGGAATTTAAAATCAGTCAATATGCTGATGACACACAGCTAATCCTTGACGGTTCAGAAGAATCACTGCGAGGAGCATTAAAATGTTTGACACTTTTTTATCGATACTCTGGTCTAAAACTTAATGTAGAAAAAACAAAAGCAGTATGGATTGGGTCGGTGTCGGGATCAACTATAAAACTGTGTCTGGATGTCAGACTTGATTGGGTAAATGATTTTTGCGTATTGGGAATACAATTTTCTACAGTGAATTTCCATGATATTTGGAAAATTAACTATATTTCTAGGTTGAATGACTTGAAAAAGGAACTCCATAGATGGAAATTAAGAAATCTGACCCTTCTTGGTAAAATAACGGTGATAAAATCACTCGCACTGTCAAAACTTATACATCTCTTCCTCGCCTTGCCAAACCCCCCTGATGATACTATTAGAGAAATAAACTTTATTCTATACAAATTCCTCTGGAATGGCAAACCCGACAAAGTGAAAAGATTACAAATCACTCAAGATTATAAACATGGTGGCTTGCGAATGGTCAACATAGTACCTTTCATAAAATCACTGAAGGTGTCGTGGATACGAAGACTTATTTTCGAGAACAAAAAATGGAAATATCTTTTCAATACCGATACGTATATAAGTATATGCACCTTGGGAGCGCAATGGTTAAAGAGTGAAGGAAATAATATAACGAATCCTTTTTGGAAAGATACTCTGGATGCATGGTATGCACTGCAAAAGAAAACGAAAATTAGATCTACAAATGATATATATAACGAACCATTATGGTTTAATCCAAATTTTAAACAATCGACGCATTTTATAAAAAACTGGTATGACAAACAAATCCGTTATGTAAGAGATTTAATTGATGCAGACGGCAATTTCTTCACCTTTGATCAATTAAAATCAATGCATACTATAAAAGGAACATATCTAGACTATGCAAAATTGTTGAGAAATATTCCGAAAGAATGGCAAAATAGAATACTTTCAGATACTACAAATATACCTAAAACAAGTCCCACAATTACTGTTCATCTGCAACTTTTGGCAGGGCAGAGGAAGGGAGGTAGAAAGTTCTATGATATCTTAAATTATGAACCAAATGTACAACCACCTTCTCAAATAAAATGGGAAGTTATTTTAAATATGAACTCTCGTATAAATTGGGTGGATGTCTACAAAACTCCCTTTCACTGTACAATGCACACAAAACTTCAAGAGATACAGTTCAAAATATTACACAGAATACTAGTTACAAATTCGTTCCTGTATAAAATATCAGTTAAAGACGAGGATAAATGTGATTACTGTTTCAGTGAAAGGGAGACTATAGAGCATTTATTCCTTACATGTACTAAAGTAAAAAAAATATGGTGTGATTTAGAATATTGGCTAAAACAGGTGGGATTACAAGGAGGGATAACTAATGATAAAATAATTTTGGGATGGGGAAAGGACCAATGTGCTATCAACACACTGATGCTTTTGACAAAAAAATATATTTACAATAATAAATTCTCAAATACAGAGCTCAATTTCAAATCACTTCTCTGTATATTTTCGGACCAGTTTTCAATTGAAAAATACACGGCGTATAAAGACAACAGAGTAGACAAATTCAATAAAAAATGGGCCCTGTTTCAAAATATATTCAAAACATGATCAGTGTGTTGAAAAATAAAATATTCAGTGCGATGTTGCTTGTGCATGCATATATATTGCTCTTATATCTATATATCTTTTAATAATTTGTGCAATGAAAGCAAGTGCAGTATAGTTATATTGATAGACATATGTAAGTATAGTAATATATTTATAGACATAATGTGCATGAGTGAGTGTGAGAGAAGAGTGAATCTGTATATGTGTAATATATATTCCAAATGAAATAAAAAGATTATAAAAAAAAAAAAAAAAAGAGCAGGAACGTTTTAACGATGCTCCCGACTATGTTTCCCAGCCCATGTCCTCGTTGCATGCGTGCACCACTAAAGACCGGACGGCCACCTCCGGCCTGTTGGGCATAATAGTACACTTTTCTTCGTCCGAATGCCACTCGTCGTCCCGTGTCATCTCTTATATCCACCGTGATAGTGTTGATGTCGGTTTGTCGTACGGGTAGGTAGAGCATGTGGGTGAAACTGTGGGGAACTTGATCTCCATACGTAGCAGAGGTGTGTTGGTATCGCCCACGATGTGGTTGTCGACACACCCGACTTCATATCCATCGGCGTCTGGCTATGGTCCTCGGATGGACCCGTCTAGATCGAGTGGGGGAGACCCAGCATTTGCTGTAGGATACGATGATCTGTGCCTTGTCGTTGTGTGCGTTGTAATCGAAGTCCACGTGATTCTTGAAGGGAAAGGTTTTGATGGGTTTTGAAACATTCGTGACCCCCCGTAGAGCCTTGTAATGTAACAGTCTTGTCAGCCCCTGCATGAACTCCGTGGGAGTATCGCATTGGCCTTCGGGGAGGGTGAGTCGAGTGTCTTTGCCTTCGTATGTCACCTCGTCCCACACTTCATTGGCTCGCACGTTGTATCACGAGTAAGGGTATTGGATATCCACGAGGCCACATTCCCAGCGCAGGTAAGTGCAACGGTTGCGGTAACTGGGTCACGTACTTGGCCAAGGTGTTGTCAGGAAACACATCGAGCGAACTGTTAATCGGTAGGGTGAGGTAAAACATGCCGACTGAGCTGTGCTGCTGCTGCTATTGGTTTTAATAGGTGTTCCAGGCCTTGGGCGATTGTGTCCGGCGTCGTGTTCGTCGCCGTGACTTGCTACGTGTCACGGCTCTGGATATGTGGGGTGTCTTGATCGAGGGTGGTTTTTTAAAGGCGTGAAAAGAAGGCGCCTGTCGTGGTGGTGTTTTAGGGGGTGACTCCGGTTCCCACTCGGTGGCAGTGGGCCACTCGGCGATTGCTGGGTGCGCTGCATCCAGGCCCTGCGCTGGCGGTTCCCCAACAATTCCTGTGGTACATGCATGTCTTTCAAGCCTTGAGCGAAGACCTCCCATCCTCGAGGATCCGTGTGCGACCTGCGTTGACGCATCAGGCCATTCACTAAATCCGTCATGTGGGTATCGGGGACCACCTGATTCTGTACCAGTAGTTCACCTTTATCATTCCAAGTCATGTTAGGATTTTGTTTCACCCGTGGTAATACCAGGCCAGCTTGTTTCGTAGACGACGCAGGTACACTCTTCAGGACTTCGTCTTCCATCCACTGTGGGGCTGTGGGTGGTAACCCTGGTAATGGCGGCTGTTGGAGCGGTGCTGAGGTCCGCGGTGTACCGCGTGGTGGTGGTGGTGGTGGTGCTGGGGTAGAGAGGGTTTTGTATTGGTCCATGAACCTCATGTATCGTTTAAGCGTCTCATTGTACCGTTGTACTTTCTCACTGTCGCTTAACCCCGGTCTTTGTAAGATCTGTTGCATCTCTTCATCGAGGGTGTTTATGGTCTTCACCGTAGGTGGGACAGGGTAGGGCGATTGCAGGTTTTGAAGGAACAGTGGTTCGACGAGTACCATTTTTTCGTGTGGTTCATTGTCGGCCGAAGAGTCCACCCAATACTGGACCCAACACGGAAGCGGTCAACGGTGCAAAGATGGCCCCGAGAAAGCCGCCTTTCTGTAACACCTTTTTCTTTTGTGTTTGAGAGACTCGCTTCTGGACTAGGGTTCGGAGACCTGTCTTGTGCTTGGTCAACTTGGTCTTCTGAGCCGGAGTCAGTGGTACGTTGCCTTTTAACAGGTTCTATCCGATCTCGCACAGACAGCGTACAAGGTCAGGGTCCGCACCGTGTACAATTGTTCGGACCAACTCGGGTGGGGCCGTCTTCAATACACGGAGAGTCGGAGCGTGCTGCCGTACTCGCGCAGACATCATGTACAACTAATGCTAGAACCCACAACTCTGCTCTTTTTATCTACCTCAGAGAACAGAGACGAAGTCAACCATGCTGTGGTATTAATTCTTTTTATTATCCCCATCATCAAACACACACACTCCAGCTGGGGAGCCACTGTGGGTGTGTTTACGTTATTTTTGCATGTACACGTGGTCGGTTTCTCCGGGAAAGATTCGTAGGTCCGTAGTCGAAGGTGGTCGGGGGTGGCTTGCTTGAGGTCGAGGAGCTTATACCCGTGCTGAGGGGTTGTGGCATGTTCAAAGGTTTCCAACGCAAACGGTATGCGACCGGGATACATCTGTCTCGCCAGGTGCAGCAGTTGAGTGGTATCTCTTTTTTTGAAGACCACCAGGTAGTGAACATTTGAGCTGATGTTCCGATATTCTTTGCTTTTACTAAACAGATTCTGCACAATGTAGATGATGCTGAGCCGTCGATGATGGCTGTCTTTGGTAAAGAGTTGGGTGACCCGCGCATCCGTCTCCGCCATGAGATCATCCAGAACCACCAATGTGTCCGGTTCCAAATCGGCCAGGTTGGGTAGGCCTTCCACGAACGTGATGTGGGGCATTGCTGCATACGCTGCCTGCCATTCTCCGTAACGCCACACGAATCGGGCAATGGGTGGGGTGATCATGCTGTCGGCGTGTTGAAGGAGCTTCCTGACGAAGTGCGTTTGCCGGAGCCCGTCGGTCTTGCGATGACGCAAGTGAAGGGATGCTGCCACCGAGGGTCCATGGTTGGAGGTGTATCCGCTGTCGCGGTAACCCGCTCTTGTAAATTTGGTACGAGTGAACTGGAGTGGTGGTGGGTACAACGTCGGTCGTCGTTGTCTGTTCACTGTGAGTGATGAAAATCGGTGGGTTTTCAGACGTAGTGGGTGTACTTGGTGTAGGTGTTGACTGTATACTTCGTGTGGACCTCGGTGTGGCTTGTACACGTGGTGTGGTGGTGGTGATGGCTGGGCTCGATACAGGGTTGACTGGTGCTATCTGGAGACCGGTTTGACCGGTGGTTGGAGTTCTAAGTTGGTTAAGTAGAGTGCTGACATAGGCTACGTCGTAAAACACACCTCCGTACAACACACTCAGCAGGGTTAGAAATATCACCACAAAGCCCACTTGGGCTTTGCGCGTTTTGGGAGACGCTGTGTTCAGAGGCAACTGCTGTTTGTCCATAACACCGTGGTCGAACGTGGAATGAAGGATGACGGCAGTGGTGTCTGGCTTTATAGTCGTTTCACCTGGTTGGCAGCGACCCAGGAATTGAAGGAACTGGGCCAGCCTATGGACGCGGATATTCTCTAATGGACGACGGCTGGATTATGAATGACGGACTAGACGCTTGTAATTGCCATTTGACGAAACGAAACAGTTTGCCACGTCAACGTTCCGTTTTCAAAATCTGCTCTACCGAGTAGTAGTCTTGCTTTGTTTTTACGACAGGCTGTAATTCCGTCTCGTAAAACGTCCCTAGCAACGGTTCCCCTTGAAGATCTTGCAGTTCATAGACTCGCTGCTGTCGGGGTAGGCGCCCTTTAATCAGGAGGTGCTCATCGCTCCAGTTGGGCAAGTAACTTTTCTCAAATTGATCTTTGACTTTACTGATCCGTACAGGGTCCCCGACCTTGAACACCTCCTTCGGCGTTCGCTGCGATTGCCTGGGGTACAAGACACACCGGACTTGGGCTTCATTGCGCTGAATGACGGTAATGGGGGCTCTCTCTATACTCCGGTGATAGGCTCGATTGTAACCACTCACAAGTTTCGGGAGAACATCGATGTATCGCCTTGTATTCTTATAGGTGAAATATTTATACATGAGGCTTTTGAATGTCCTGTTGAACCTTTCCACAACGGAAGCCTTGGTCTCGTTGTACGTATGGAAGAAAAACACCTTCTGGGCTTTCGGAAACTGTTGGAACGGTCTGTTGAGGAATTCCGTGCCTTCGTCGGTTTGCAAATACATGGGTTTGCGCCCGGTCTTGAAGATGTCCTTCAACGCCGCTATGAGATTCGCCCCCTTTTTCGTCCAGATGGGTACTACCCACGCATACTTCGACAGGATATCGATGCACGTCAAGATATACCGATTTCCATCGTTGTGTTTGGCAAAGGCGTTCATATCGTCTAAATCGGCTTGCCATTGGGCATCTAGTCCTCCCACGATCACCCGGTTCCGTAGAAAATGGCGACGGGCAGCCCGATGTAAGGTATAGGTGTCTTGTTTTCTTAACCAATCTCGGACTTGGGCACGTTGTATTCCCTGGGGTTTGGCCGCTCGATAGAGAGCCGACAATGCACTATAGGCCGCCGGACTGTCGGGACTGTAGCATAAGTTATCCAACACCTTCTCCCAGCTCTTCATGGTGACAAATGATGATGGACCCTGGCTCTATCGTTTATTTATAACGGGTATATCTTGGGCCGGAGTATCTTTCTGATTTTCTCCTTTGGCTTCTGCCAGCACATTGTCCATGGTAAATGACCAGTCCAACTCGTCTGATGACCACTTGATAAGCACTTGATCCACATCTACCACGGCATCTTCCAATGCAGACCATAGATCAGGGTGAAGGGTAAAATGCACTGTACCCCCATCTAGCCGAGCCAATTGAGCAAAGAAGGTGCCGCGTCGGATGTACACATCGTGACACAAGTGGATGAGGTCGCCGTCCAGTTCACCAGACAACACCCGTTTGAATTTGGTCCAGCCCTCCCGGGACAGACGAATGTTAGCCGGGCACGGTTGTGTAGGGTCCGCATCACATATGTCTCCCACCTCCTCCATGATATCGACCTTATCAGCATAAACGTGCAGGAAAACCTCGGGGGTCAAGCTGAGATACGCCCGTATTATATGCTCCGTCATGGTCAGTACGTGAATGGTGCCAGATTTGACTGTCTCTCGTATTTATAGGGAGAAAAAGTTGATGACGTGAGATCAAAGGATCGGGGGGTCATGTCACTGGGCTGACTGAGTCTAGCCGGGTAATCAATGGCATCGTCGTCTGCCTCCGCTTCATTGCTAGGTTTGGTAATTAGTTCATTGGGTTCTGCCGTCGCTTCTCTCAGGGCACGAGCCCACTCCAGCTGAACAGCTGACCGCTCGTCCGGTGTAAACAGCTGATCCACGATAGGCACCACTTTCTCGAAGGCTGTCCACAGATCGCGATCTAGGGTGAAGCCTCGCGTGGGGTCTTGGTAACGGCCCAGGCGTGGGAAGAAGGGTCCACGGTGTACGTAGATGGCATTCTCTATGTGGATGAGGTATCCGTCGAGCTCACCACTCAACACCCGTTTAAATTTGGTCCAGCCGTCACGGTCTCAGCTCGCGACCAGCAAACATCTCCACGGTCTTCAACGATGGTGGATCTTTATCTTCATAGACGTGTAACCCCACCCGGGTGTAAGGGGAAGGATGGCTCGTAGGACTGGTGACATGGTTGACCCAATGACGAACGGTGAATGACACACACTCTGACTGTCTTTCGTATTTATGGTCAGGTCTCTCGGTGACATGGTTGACCCAATGACGATGGGTGAATGACGCACACTGTGACTGACCCTCGTATATATCGGTTGCACATACGCGCATCTGTGGAGGCTCTGAAGAGCCGTTCTTTTTCTGTAGCTGTCATTGCCACAGCGTCAGAGTCAATAGGGCAAAGACCATTACAAGGCCAACGAGCCGTCGCTGGTTGCGGCGTGAGCGCTGGAGATCCATAATCCGGGCATCAAGGATGGCTGTTATAGTCCAGTAGTGGTGAGTGATAGCACACCACTCCATCGTGTGCACTCTGTCGAGGACCGCTTCTGTGAACTCTTTCAGGATCTGGCGTCGCCCCTCGTTGTCGTCGCCATCTGCAAACATGGACCGAATCACTGCTCGGTAATCCGTGAGTGAATTAACCACGGTCGCATGCTGTAAAATGGGAGTCGCATAGGGGTGGGTGCCCGTCATGGCTCTGTAACCGTAGGAATGGGTGTGTGGGATACAGAGGGACGTGTTTTATAGACCATGTCACACATGCGCGCCTATACGTAGCTCTACGGGTGTAGTCCGTGATACGTAATATTCTGATTGGTTAGTCCAAAAAGAGAGCAACAACAACAAAGATTACAGGTCATTCCTTTTATTAGTCCCTCCATCACAGCACATCCGGTGGAGGAACCAGTAGGAAACATGATAGGAATGCATGTACTGACCTGTCTGTGGGGTTTTCCCCCAGAATTTCGCTGACGTCCGTGTCTTCATCCGGGCACTTGACGTCCACGCCTGCATCCGGGTATGTATGAGGGTCTTGAGAGGGCGACTGTATGTGGTGAGTTGTATGTGGGTGGGTTTTTTCGGTGACGTCGGCGCCTGGACCCGGGTACTTTTATGTAGGTGTATAAAAGTGGGATTTTTTAGGGCATTGCTGCATTCATTGGCCTGCTTGACCTGGGCCTATCTGACGAGAGGAGCTACTTGCCCGAGCCTCAGCAGTGCAACCGCACCAGCCTGAGCCTATCTGACGAGAGGAGCTACTTGCCTTACCAGTGGAGCCAACATCCATGGAGCCATCCCACTGAGCTAAGCTTCTGCAGCGCCGTATCCATATCGTTGATGAGATGAAGCATGTGGTCGATATATGTGATCTGCTCATGGTGGAAAACATAATCACTAAACACATGGGGGTAGATATCATGGCGGAGAAGACCTATATGGCACGAAACAGCACCAACATGTTCACTTGCACAACTTGCCAGAAGCAGTTTACTCGCCTAGATAATTTACGACGCTACGAGGCCTCCACCCGCAACGATGCACGGTATACTTGTATTACAAGCGTCTAGTCCGTCATTCATAATCCAGCCGTCGTCCATTAGAGAATATCCGCGTCCATAACCTGCGCACGGTCATTCAATCGGGAGGATCCTCACTGCGCCACGAACGCCCATTCCACGACGGCGCGACGGAACAATGTAATGAATGTGGTCAACTCTTCAAACGACCCAGTCAGTCAAGACGGCATCAGCGTTTGATTCATGGTCCATCACCACGGTTTGTGCGACAACTTCCCACTAAAGAGGCACCCAGGAGGGTCAGACCCAGTGAAGATGAGCCCGGGGAGACGAATGTCACTGGTGATGCGATCACGAAGAGCCCGCCTATACCCACAGTTCAGAAGAACCTAGATATCCAGCCGGTCCCTAGCATTACTGTTGCTAGTCATACGCCTGACGACATCGAACATTTTCTGGAAGATCCAGTGAGTGACATCTATCGGCGCCAATGGCCCATGATACGGCACGTTTTCCACCGTGATCACCCTATTCCAGATATCTACAATTTCCCACTGACCGACTCGCCCGTCTACGCAGTTACGTGGAAGCCATCTTCAATGACCAAGCTACGGTCTTCAAATTGAATGTCGCTTTCGGGTACATCTTACGTCACAAAGAGACGGACCAGTTACGGTATTATTATGCCAGTAATAACACCCATGTGTTTGACCAGCCGTTCACCATCATGAACCGGGCGTCGCTAGAGACGATGCTGGAGAAACTGGACATCGTGAATCCCTTGAGATGGGCACATCGTCAACGCCCCAACACACCATGGGTCGTAGAGAGGGTCACCAATGTTACGTTCGTCGTTACCAAGCTGATCGACCACCCCCATCGGCTGAATGCGTCACCCTTGCACTGATGAATAGCATAACATGCCGTATATACTCTCTATGTCTACATGCTGATTGTTGACTTTAGCTCAGTAAAAATTAAATGTGACGATGCGTTAAATAGTAAAACATGGTGTTTGATATTTCAATTTGTTTTGCTGTGAACATACTAAACATACCCTGGGCGGCTCCCCCAGTCTGGGTATGATGTAACATTGGGGATAATAAACTGTATAAACATTGCTGAACTTGTTGTTATTCAGGACAACCGCTATCCGCTATACTTGGAAGAAATATATACCCCGATGTGATATAGTGCCCTTGCACACTTCCGAAACTTGCTTTTAACCCGAGCGCGCGCGTTCGGCCTGATAACCCGCGCGCGCGCGCTCGCTCGAATAACCCGCGCGCGCTGTGTTCCTAGCTATCTGTTACAGGACCCCCATCCAGTGAGTGACATCTATCGGCGCCAATGGCCCATGATACGGCACGTTTTCCACCGTCATCGCCCTATTCCAGATATCTACAATTTCCCACTGACCGACCTCGCCCGTCTACGCAGTTACGTGGAAGCCATCTTCAATGACCAAGCTACGGTCTTCAAATTGAATGTCGCTTTCGGGTACATCTTACGTCACAAAGAGACGGACCAGTTATGGTATTATTATGCCAGTAGTAACAGCCATGTGTTTGACCAGCCGTTCACCATCATGAACCGGGCGTCGCTAGAGACGATGCTGGAGAAACTGGACATCGTGGGTCCCTTGAGATGGGCACATCGTCAACGCCCTTAACACACAATGGGTCGTAGAGAGGGTCACCGATGTTACGTTCTTCGTTACCAAGCTGATCGATCACCCCTTCGGCTGAATGCGTCACCCTTGCACTGATGAATAGCAGAACATGCCGTATATACTCTCTATGTCTGCATGCTGATCGTTGACTTGAGCTCAGTAAACATTAAATGTGACGGTGCGTTAAATAATAAAACATGGTGTTTGATATTTCAATTTGTTTTGCTGTGAACATACTAAACATACCCAGGGCGGCTCCCCCAGTCTGGGTATGATGTAGCATTGGGGATAATAAACTGTATGAACATTGCTGAACTTGTTGTTATTCACGACAACCGCTACCCGCTATACTTGGATGAAATATATACCCCGATGTGATATAGTGCCCTTGCACAATTCCGAAACTTTCCTTTAACCCGCGCGCTCGCCCGGTTAACCCGCGCTGCGGCCGGGGAAAAACTTGGATGTTGAAAATCCGGACCTTACGTCTAAGGAAAAATTCGAACTCTTCTGTGTTCGGAGATAATTTTAGTGAAACCCGAAGCGACGTCACACACACTTGCGCAGAACCCACACCACCACACCACAACCATGGACCCATATGGGGTTTACTATCCCAAACACACTGCCACGCATCCCCAAAATGCCTGCTTCCTATACTACGACCAGACTGCGCATGCGCAGACTATTAAACACGGATGATACATTAGTCCAGTCGCATGCTGCTTCATGAGAGCTTCAAAATAAGACCTCATACGACTCCATCGTACCAACAGTGACCCATGTCGGCGCCAAAATGTCTATTTCCATATACTTGGTATACTGCGCATGCGCAGAATGACGTCAGTTTTACGTCACGAATGCTTCACATTGATACCTCACTTGACCCCATCAGACCATTAGGGGCCTACCTAGATCCCAAAACGTTTATTTCCATACCCTTTTCCCACAATTCCCTGTCTGCGCATGCGCAGAATGTTGAACACGAACGACAAACTAGTCCACACGGATGCTCCCTCACGAGGGCTTCAAAATAAGACCTCATACGACACCACAGGATCATTACGGGCTCACCTAGACCCCAAAACGTCTATTTCCATACCCTTTTCCCACAATTCCCTGTCTGCGCATGCGCAGAATGTTGAAGACGAACGACACACTAATCCAGGTGGATGCTCCTTCACGAATGCTTCACATTGATACCTCACTCGATCCAATCGGCTCACCAGTGGTCCACCTAGACCCCAAAACGTCTATTTCCGTACCCTTCTCCCACAATTCCCTGTCTGCGCATGCGCAGAATGTGGACAACGAACGATACACTAGTCCAGGTGGATGCTCCCTCACGACTGCTTCACATACCTCGCTCGACCCAATCGGCCCATTAGGGGCTCCCCTAGATCCCAAAACGTCTATTTGCATACCCTTTCTCTACTGCGCATGCGCAGAATGACTCCAGTTCCACATCACACCCAGCCCATTGGATACTCCCCTCACGACTGCTTCACAATGATACCTCACTCGACCCCATCAGTCCACTAGCGGTCCCTACAGATTGCCGAACCGTCTCACGAAAATCCACGGTTTGGGGACTACAACTATCACGTGGGCTAAAGTGAAGCATACCGACGTATTCACTAAGCCCAGGCAGACCGCGCTTCTCGCCGTTAATTCGTATTTCCTCGACGTTTGCGGCTGTTAATCGTTTGGAATCGATAAGATATCATATTAATAAGGTAACATTTAACAGCTGAAAGGATCAATTGTGTGGTAAAGACTACATGAAAGAGTAATAAACAGCTCTAAATAACCTACAACAGTGAGCTACAGGGCGCTTACCCAGCCGTCAAAATCCTTGCTAAAACAAGTATATATCTGCATTATTTACCATTTCCTGATAATTAAGTCAATCATTAATCTGGATAATTAACAGCTTTATAAAAGCAGAAGAAAAAAACCAGTAACACAGACTATCCATAACGGTGAAGGAATATTGCTACAAGTATATATCTGCGTTATTTACCATTTCATGATCAATAAGTCAATCATTTAATAGGTCAATCATTGAATATGGATAATTAACAGCTTTACGGGGGAAAGTGAAACAGATTATCCGTGCTATATGCCCACAATAACGGTGTTGCCGCTGTGTTAACCCCAGGATTTTGACGGCTGGATAAGCGCCTGTAGCTCACTGTTGTAGGTTATTTAGAGCTGTTTACTACTCTTTCCTGGAGTCTTTACCACACAATTGATCCTTTCAGCTGTTAAATGTTACCTTATTAATGATATCTTATCGATTACCAGCCGCAAACGTCGAGGAAATACGAATTAACGGCGAGAAGCGCGGTCTGCCTGGGCTTAGTGAATACGTCGCTATGCTTCACTTTAGCCCACGCGATAGTTGTCAGAGGCCGCCGCAAAGGCTGCTGGGATACCTCCGTCTAACAGAATACTACTACTCATAGCATAGAACACCCATATCTACTTGTCAACCACCAAATTCACCGTTGTGCACTTTGCTGTTGTTCTAATTTTCAGTGAATGTATGTGAAAATTTCAAGTGCGATATGGATAAGTATTTGCAACATTTGAAATGGCGATGTATTGTTATTGCAGAGTACAATGAACATAACGATCCAGTCACTAGGCTCACAGAAACTAAATCCTGCTCATGAAAAATCTTAAAACTGGTCATCTGTCCACGTTTAAGTTCCTGAAAACAGAAGACACAAACGAACTTGTACACAGAAGATTCTTCTTTTTATATTTTCCTTTGCTCTCTGCTTGTTATTCTAAAATACAGCGCTTGTAAAGATCTTGAATGAACTAAGATATGTGCCATGAAATTTAGATAAAACATTTGAGTTGATTGGCTGCGATATCCGTATGGGAAGAGGCCCTTAAACTACAATTTCAATCAAAATCAGTCAATAACCAACTTCTCGGAAGATACCAGTTCATTGATCTCCACTCTTGAAATCCCGAGTTCAGGATACTGGTGAGAAGCAATACAAGTGTTCTATATTCCAATATGAAACAAACTTGCTACAGTACAACGAAATGTATGAAAAAATGCTAACCGTCCCTGGGGGAAATCCATACACATGCTTACTCTGTATTTACAAATGTACCAACCTTACGAGCTTCAGTTTTTTTTACATTTTTAACATACCGGAGAAAATCCATACGAATGTTCGCTCTGGCCATATAGCACTTTGTGCAAAAGCAAGCATAAAAAAACATCTGATAACCCACTTTGGTGGGATCGAAGCCTTACAAATGTTCAGGATATGATTGCAAATGCCTCGGAATATTTGTCCGAGGTTGCACATGAGAAAGCCACACAGATGCACACTGTGTAGTTCTGAATGAGCTGGTGATACAACACCCGCGCAACTCTCCCGCTCCGATCGCCTTGGTTCCTCTCGCCTCCTCTCCCTTCATTCTCTCAGCCCCTTTCCTCTCCAAGCAGATAAAGCTGCGCATACCCCCACTCCTCGCATCAGCCCGTCGTGCACCATTGCCCGAACCCCCCCCCCCCCCCACCCCATCCGTGCACAGAATATTTGTCGCTCTGTCCGCATCAAAGTACTGGTTTGAGTGGATTCACTTCATGTAAGAAACACGTATGCAACGCTGTGACAGCACGGTTCATAGCAATATTTTTGCTATCTAAAAAAACTTTCTTCAATATTAAATATTCTTGCACAAAATATGTCTGCATGTTTTTCTTTGCTGATATATTGGAAAGTAGATGCTGTAAATATTTGGTGCAAATCGACATTAAATGTTTTTGATCTCCGATGCAAATTATTTCTTTTTTTTATGTCTGTTGATACAAAGTACTGGATGGGTTAAATACATACAATTTTTCTACATATTCTAGCACAGAAAATAGATTGGTTTGTCCAAGCCCATATCCCAGAAAGTAGCTGATGTTTCGAAAATATTTGGTGAAAAAAGTTTTTTTTAAATGGAATGCATACTGAAGTTTCAATCAAGATTATTATCCCGAAACAAATCGGTCTACCACCGTTATGTCACTCTACAACGATCATATTTTATGTGCAATGGCTTGATACACTCTCTTGAATTTGTGGGGAAATGTAGTGATGGATTTGGTTTCTCCAGTTTGCTACAGAAATGATGAGGTAACATCATGTTTGAATGTTGAGGTATGAAAGAAACGGACAATCTCGCACCCTGCCAACACTGGATAATAAGCTTTGTGCCTTCGCTGGTATACATGCCACTCCAAATTTTTGATCGCCTTCATTTTCTTAACTCGGACAATATTCTCAGCTAGCCTGTGCGTGCTGTAACCTCGCCAGCTAGTTTGTGGTTGGTTAATTTCCTAGGGTCAGAGTTCGCTGGCTACAGCGCTCCGCAAAGATTTAACAGAGTGATGCGGTGGTTAAGAGGGTGTGGCATAAATGCCAGACAATTTTAATCCATGCGATACAGATCTTTTAAAGAACGTTCTCTGTTGGTCACAGAGTGTGTACTGCAGCTAAATCATACATTATATGTCTATGGTCTGCAGCGTAGGTTAACAATCTCAGTACACAATGTGGTTGAGGCAAGATTAGCATGGAACTCGTAAAAGGCAACCAACCAGACGCCAACCATTATGTCTCTTCTGGATGAGACCAGTGGGGATATAGGAATATACATGAATGCCATTTGGGCTTACTAATATCCCTGCAATATTTCAAGGACTAATGAAGCAATGACTTGCACTATGGAAAAGTCAAGAGTCCTTCATCTTCATCATTGACGTCAGGCAATATGTTAGTGACAGAGACTTGAGCGTACAGGACTGGGCATAGGTACAATCATATTAGAGTGCAAGACCTCAGGGACTACGAGGACTAGCCTCACCTTATGTAAAACCCCACTAACCCTTCAAATTTGTCGACAATGTATTCTCGAAGACTGGTTGGAACCTGGTGTCCAGAATAAGAACTTGTTTTGCTGAGATCTTATGATCTACAAGCAATGACATTTTGAAATGACACAAGCATGTGTTGGAAAAAAGAGTTGTGATCTGCCTTGTCAGCATCGCAGTATTGGTTAGTCAACATTCGATCATGATCTTGCAGATTGGTCAGATCATGGAGCCTGTATAAGATTTATATAAGCTCCATGGTCAAATATGTCAGGTATAAAAGCTTCAACAACATCCTGTCCTGATCTAGAGCATACAGTTTTCTTCCATTTGCATTAGCAGGTGAGGCCAACGAAGAAAAAACCCAAAATGTCTCTTCTTATAAAAAAGGAAAACTTTTTATTTTGTAAATAAGAATCTATGGAACACTTCCACGAGCATGTAAATACACCTCAGCACTAATACCACAACATATAATAACAGCTCTAAAATATGTACATGTATATGTAGCATCTGTATTCAAAACCAAGGCATCCGATATATGTAACTTCTCTAAAACCTTATCCTTATTACTGTTGTCTAACAATTCACATGGAATAATCATGAACTATTGAATAAATACGAAATATCAATAGATTTCCTGCTAGAAAACCTACATGTACTTATAGCTATTTCCACTGTATGCATTACAAGAGATTCCAGACAAATCCAATTTTTGTTTCTGCACATTATTTCTACCAAAATAGGAATATTTTACTGAAAATTAATAAAAAATAAAGATTTTGGAATTGGACAATGTTTTGAATTTCAATGTTTTAAAAAAATTTGAATTTCAGTTCAATTAGTCAGCAATTACGTAACGCTGACATTGACCTTGTGAAATTAGGGTAATTTCCCCATATGAGCAGGGCTGGTCATGTACGCATCCCAATCTTTTAGAAAGGCCTGGTGACCACCCATTTTCATCTGATTTTCTGATTTATTATTGTTCCAGAAAACTATTGAAGCATTTTGAGAAAACTTCTCAGCTATTATGTGCTTTTTCTATGAAAATACAGGCATTTTCCATGAAATTCCTATCTAATGCAATCATAAAAGTAGAGCAAACAAAAAGCTGATTATGCAAAAATAATGGAGCCTGCTGACCCCATAATTTTATCATTTTTTTTTTAATGTTGATGGTATACCTGATTTATTTTCTGAATTGCCTGGAACCTCCTTAAACTAAAAATAGTTCCTTCGAAGAACTACCTGCAGTGTTTGTCAAAGAATAGTGCAGTCTATTTTTCTCACACCGCGAGTGAGCGAGTGAATATGATTTAACATCGCTTTTACTTATATCTCAGTCATATCACCACGTATTCCTTTCCACACCCGGAAATTACATGGGTAGGGTCCTATTCCTTTTCACTCAGGAATTGCATGGGCAGGGTTCTATTTCTTTTCACACCGGGAATTGCACGGGCAGCCTGGTCCTATTCCTTTTCACACCCGGGAATCCCAGGGGTGGCATCCTATTCCTTCTTACATCTGAGTACCCCATGATTGGGGTCGTTTTCCTTTCCACACCCAGATACCCCTCATGGTTGCCCAAGTCAGTCGACCGCTAGCCTCACACCGCCGAACCGGCACGGGTTTGAGCCCAGCTGGTCCATGTGTGAAAGTCTGTCAGTTACTTGGCGAAGGGCGGTGGTTCTCTCCGGGTACTCAGGCTTCCATCACCAACCAAACTGACTGTCACCATAGGAGTGAAACAAACTTGAGTGTGACATTAAACGAAATTCCCTCCTCCTCCCTCCAAGTCGGTCGCCTCTTACGACAAGCTGTCTGAGTGACTGAGGCCTATTCTTACCATGACCTGAGATGTGCACGACAACATACCAGGTCAACCTCAGGGCTTCTCACACTGTGTCTTTTATCACAGTTGATAATATGCAATGAATTTCATCAAACTGAAAACCAGCCTTATCAGAGATCATGATGATTGGGTGGGTTGTTTCATTGTTTTGGGCGGATTTTTTTCTTAAACTTTTAGATTACAGTGGCTCTATCGAGTAATCAGTGGCTTATGTGCAGTACATTCAACAGCTCCTGGACAGTGTCTGCATTTCTGAGTGGTTGAATTTGAATAATAATGATCCAACTGTCAACCTATGGCCTGGTTCACCTGGCTCTTATACTTAATACATGCTACACTCAGTCATATCCATGTTATCAGTGATGAATGGACTCGAAGGACCAATTGTCTCAGGTTATATATGAATACCACCCCTCCATGGAATTTTCAGTAAGTAAACATTTTTATGAGTGGGTTCCGCTTTCCTCATATTATACAGGCATTTGATTCTGTGAAAGCTATTACAGTACCACGAATGAAGAATTTAAAATTCCAAAAGTATTTGGGGTGTTGGGGGAGGGAATTTGGCTTAATGTCACACTCAAGATTGTTTCACTCATATGGCGATAGTCAGTTTGGTTGGTGGGGGAAGCTGAAGTACCCAGAGAGAACGACCGCCTGTCGGCAAGTAACTGACAAACTTTCGCACATGGACCAGCTCGGCTCGAACTCATGCCGGTTCAGTGGTGTGATGCTAGCGGTCACTAGCGAAGTGCCTTAAACCACTCGGCCACCGAGGGCCACAAGTATTTTGGATCACCGATTGGGCTCGTAACATGAATTAAAAGCAAAGTCAGCTATCAAGAAAATTAGACTTCATTATTCTTTGAAAATACAATATAGGTTACATTCTACTGTGTGTATAATTTTTCAACATGTATTAGAGGTTGGACAAACAGAGAAGCTGTATTATGCATTTATATACATGAACTATGAAAAAATAGTCCTACGATGGAATGTTACTGTACAACTGTCAACGACATCTGGAAATACACCTAGAATAGTAACCATAACACTGAAATTT
>JAVTVY010049660.1:0-22681 GCA_036873755.1 Hanleya hanleyi
AACCGTGTAATTAAATGCTTTCTTTATGGGCTTGTGAGTCTGCGTGTCACATGGAATGTGAAGAAAGACCGTGTTTATCGTATGGAGACTATAGTTGGTGTGATGTTATATAGCGACCCGGACAGAAAAGTGTTGTAGTTTTCATTCTATTTCCTTGTCTGGTCTCCTCGCCATGTGTAAGCCTGTTCGATCAGCCCTTGTTGACTAGAATCGCCGATAGCGTTAACTGCTTTCGTTTCTAAAATCAATTCAATTCGATGTTTGGTCATCTGCACTGTGATAATTTTTTTCCACACTCGGGATAATAAAAAAAATATTGGTTGCAATTGTTTTACACTGTCCATTCAACCCGGCACAGTGAGATGATGGCCCACTTCTTTCTCAATTCTGATTGGTCAGCTGATCAGTGTGTGACCTCTATTGCCGGAGGCGTGTCGCCACTGACCAATCAGAATTGAGAAAGAAGCAGACCATCATCTCGCTGTACCGGGTTAAATGGACAGTCCAGTCAGGTTGGATTTTGAATCGACCGGCAAAGGTATAAAATTGCACAAATTTACTAATTTGGCGACGGGAATATACAGAGTAACAATTGTAGAATATGCTGATGTATTTTGTTTGGAGGTAAACCGTTTATTTCTCGTTTCACCCAAAGTGCGTTTCAGACCTTGGTGTATTTTTACCTCCGTCGATCAGACGGAGGTCTAGGAACGCAACGTGAAATCTCCCGCCAAATAATTGTCATATGGGGAACCCACGACTCACAGTATTTCCAATAGGGATCGTCATGGTTCCCGACGAAATCTTGCACTTTTTCTTTTAGACTCGTACCCAGCTCCAATTCGCTATCGCTCTATGGAGACTAGTTATCGACAGGCATTTTAAATCAGCACTGCACAGTGATTGGCCCATGGTATTCTTCACCCACAATGCCCCTCCACGCTTGTTTGGACGTCGGCAAAATGGTACATCTTCAGAAAATTTATGACCTAGGCCTATCCCAAAATTGTTTAGCATAATCAGATAAACAAGACTAGTACGATCAGACAACATGAATACTGTATAATTGACGTAATTCGTTGTTTTCCGCGTTTCAATGGTTGATCTTCAATGCAGAATCTAGGTCAACTAAATTTATAATGTCTGCTGCTTCAAACGAGTAGGCCTACAAGTACGTTCAGTTTTGTTTTTTTAACAACAAAACTTGCATAATGTTAGCAACAAAAGTACATATCATAGGGCGTATGAACAGTACTATGTATTGAATGAAGAACAGAAATGCTGCAAATTGCCTGACCTGATCATGAACCTGTCACGTTAAGAACCTTTGAATAGGTCATAAATTTTCCGAAGATGTACCGTCTTGCTGGATGTCGTGGTAGTCGAAGAAGCGAGGGCTTTATTTAGGAAACATACCATAATCGCTCATCGCTCATCAAATCTTACCAAGGATCTATATACTACTTGGTGGATTGGTGGCCGTAGCGCTCAAGGCCCTTTATCGCACCATAGACGAGTACTGGTCACTAGATACACACGAACAACAACAACACATATTGACATTGGTCTATTTACCGGTCTAGATTTAGACCGGTAATTCAGCCAATCAGAAAATACAAAATGCCTGCCGCTGACTAGACCCCAACGGTGCGTGTGAGTTGAGGGCTAGGTACGAGTCTATTTTGCTTTGGACACAATTGAAATAATGGGGTTCCCCATTGCAATGCACTGCAGTGGGCCTTGCTTCTGTAGTCGGGTTCCACCTCAATCAGGTCAGATTTCCCGTCGATTTTCTCTCCCCGTTTCGCTAAATCACACCCTTTTTGTCCAGTTTCTTTGCAGAAATCCAAACCATATTAAAAACTAGGAAGCTTGTCATCCTTCTTTTCTACCAATAAAGACGTTATTATGCTTTATTTTCTAAAACAAAATTTAGAGTGGGCAAGGTCACCAAGGTCGCTCAAACAAAGATGTCAGTTGCCGTGCGAGAGCCCCCCAAAGCGATTCACGGCAAGTATTTCGAATCTGTAGTCCTATTTTTACATAGTTTTATTCATGTTTACACTGTCCAAGCTTTTGTTCTCGCTCTTTCGTA
Source organism: Hanleya hanleyi (assembly GCA_036873755.1). Classification (NCBI taxonomy): domain Eukaryota; kingdom Metazoa; phylum Mollusca; class Polyplacophora; order Lepidopleurida; family Hanleyidae; genus Hanleya; species Hanleya hanleyi. The sequence goes on from JAVTVY010049660.1 coordinate 2,096, forward strand.
AGTCTACCTTTTCACCGGTCGCTAATGTCTCCATCATCGATCAATTCAGCACTCGAAAACTGGTGTTTCTGTGGTGTCGTTGTTGTGATTTTTTCATGATTGTATTTTGATTTATTTCTTAATTCCCTGTCATTCCCACGCCTCCACATGAATGCGAAAATGCTCTCTGACATGTCCTACAACAGACATCAGCCTCGATCCGTGATTAAAACACCAAAAACACGAAAAAAACACCCATATAATAACATGTGAATTGCTGTTGCAGTGTTGTTGTTGTTACCTCCTGGTTTGTATTTTGAGTCATTTTTTTGTTTCCAAGACGTTTTCATTACTCCGAATCTATACGGACGTGTTCTATGACATATCTCCTAACAGAGATCAGTCTCAACCGATCGAATTATAGCCTAGTAGTCGTCAAATCAATAACCGAACAAAGGGGGCGTGGTCATATACATATCATATATGTTGGATAAAGTCCATGTTTTTGTTTTGGTTCAAATTCATATTTTTCTGCATCTTTGGGCCTGGAAAAGTATCCACACACTTCCACTGACATATAACGTAGATGGCAAACCTGTCTCATAGTCTGTAAAACCCAAATTTTATGAAAATTCAATGCAAACAAAGTACTATATTTCTGTGGTTTTACTTTTGCTATATATTTACTTTTGGGTCAAATTCATATTTCCATGCTTGGTTTGGACTGGAAATACATTGCAAATCTTCCGCCAACATGTCCCATAGCCCATAAGACTTTCCCGTAGTCGGCCAAATCAAAATTGTGTGATTTATCAACACGCAGCACATGTAGCAAATTTATGAGTTTATTATGTAAAATGCAGGTTTGCTTTTTTCTGCAAATTTATATTTCTCTGCCTGTTTGGCACTGGAAAACCATTAGCAAAGTTCCACAAACATGTGTCATACATGATAAACCTGTCACGTAGTCCTTGAAATCAAAATTGTGCGAAAATTCAACGCGAGCAACATGTACAATATTGTAGCATTTTTGTGTGATAGTCATGTTGATTTTTGGGTCAAATTCATATTTCCTTCCTTGCTTGGGACTAGAAATGCATTGGTAAACTTCCGCCAACATGTCCCATAGCTCATAAGTCTTTCACGTAGTCTGCCAAATCAAAATTGTGCGATTTATCAACACGCAGCACATGTACCAAATTCATGTATTTATTATGTAAAATGCAGGTGTGCTTTTTTCTGCAAATTCATATTTCCGTGCCTGTTTCGGACTGGAAAACCATCAGTAAACTTCTGTAAACATGTGCCGCTGCCCTTAACAGTATCATGTAGTTCACAAGCCAAAAAACGTGTGATTCACAGCAACATGTCACATGTATAAGCTTATACATGTACAATGTCATATGGCATGTTTACTTTTGAATTAATTTCATATTTCCAGTCATGGCATTTACCTGAAGAGCATCGAAAAACTTCTGCAGACATGTGTCGCTGCCCATAACTGTATCACGCAGTCCACAGACCAGTAATCCTGCAATTTACAGCGACATAGCACATGTATAAACATGTACAATGTTATGTGAATGGCATATGTTTACCTTTAAATTTATTTCATAGTTCCAGCCATGAACTTGATGTAAGATACAATAATCTTCTGCCAACATGTTGTAAAGTCCATAAACCTGTCAAGTAGGCCATGAAGCACATAATGTTTGAGTATAACAAATGCATACGGTGTGACTTGGAAATTGTCATCTAAGTTATTTTTTTATTTACAATTTTGTAGATGAAACGGCATTCTAAGTAATATATTTTACATGTCCTTGTGCCTAACAGGTGAGTATTTGTTGTTTTCCTTGTAAGATGCAGTTTTAATGTCATGAGATTGAACCAATTATTTGTTTTTGCAGCCATCTGGGATACCAGACGCAGCCCATTCCAGGAACAGCATCTCCACTTGACACACAGTCACCACGGCAGAGCCAGTACCCTCCTAAGAGTCCAGGGGACAACCCTATCAGCCCATTTGTTGGCAGCCCCACCTGTGGCACAACCTGAGGCACCACCAGCCCCGCCTGTGGCACAACCTGAGGCACCACCAGCTCCACCTCCAATGTCACAACCCGAGGCACTACCAGATGAACCACCAGCTACATCACACCAGAAGAAGACATTTCAAAGGCGATTATTCAACCAATTCCTTCGAAAGAGGACTTCTAACATAGCACAATGGAGAGAAAGAGTGGGTTATGAGTCTGCGAGTGTAATCTCCCTTTTCTCTAATTCACCATTCTTTAATTCACTATTCTATAATTCAACATTCTCTAATTCATTCTTTAATTCCCTGTTCTATGATTCATCATTATTATTCAATTCACCAATCTATAATTCACTAAGCTTATTCTTTACTTCATCTTTCTATGATTCACTTTGTATTATTAATTCACAATTCTATAATTCACCATTGTATAATTCAGTAATATTCTTTCATTCACCATTCTTTAATTCATCATTCAATAATTCACCATTCTTTAATTCAGCATTTTTAATTCACCATTCTTTAATTCAACTCGCCAGTCTATAATGCTATTTTTTAATTCATCATTATTTTTCAATTGGCCATTTTTCGTCAGTTTGACATTCTCCAATTCGTCATTATTCTCCAATTCACCATTATTGTCTAATTCGGCATTATTTCATAATTCGTCACTATTCTTTAATAGGGTCATTATTATTTAATTTGCCATTATTCTCTAATTCGCCATTTAATTTGCCATTATTCTCTAATTCCCCAGTATTCTCTATCTCTCCATTAATTCACATTTATTTTCCAATTCAACATCTTTTGTCCTCTTAAGGATGTCCGCTGGTGGTAAATCAAAGTAATTAACTTTTTGAATAATGTGTGTTGTTGCACTCATAAACGTGTAATATGAGGAAAAACAAAGAGAAAAATATAGGTTGGTGTGCATTTTTTAGCTGTAGGCAACGTTAAGTGGACTGACCCATGCTCAATTTGATAACCCAGAAAACATAGGGAATAGCCCTAGTTTTGAAGCATACTCATGAAAAATTCATATAAATAGTATTTAACTTTTTCTTATATTCTAACTGTTTGCAGATAATCACAATGTCTATCAAAATTTATCAAATTGGATGGATGTTGCTGAGCAAAATTCTCGGCTAGAAGGCGTTTAAAGGAAATCCCTATCTCTTAACCTAGGAAAGGGAGATAACCCATAGGAAAAACAGGCAAAATGGCTGCCAAAACCAAAAACCACCAGCGGACATCCTTAAGTGCCAATAATCACTAATTCGCCATTATTTTCTAATTCACCATTAATTCACCTTCATTTTTTAATTCGACATCTTTTCTCTAATTCGCCATTATTCTGTAATATGGTCATTATTATTTAATTTGCCAGTATTCTCTAATTCGCCATTTAATTTGTCAAATCCCACCATTAATCATTAATTCACATCTATTTTCTAATTCAACATCTTTTCTCCAATTCACCATTATTCCCTGATTCGCCATTGTCCTCTAAGCGCCAATAATCACTAATTCGCCATTATTTTCTAATTCACCATTACTTCACCTTCGTTTTCTAATGCGACATCTTTTTTCTAATTCGCCACTATTCTTTAATAGGGTCATTATTATTTAATTTGCCGGTATTCTCTAATTCACCATTTAATTTGCCATTATTCTCTATTTCGCCAGTATTCTCCACATTTATTTTCTAATTCAACATCTTTTCTCCAATTCGCCATTATTCTCTAATTGGCCATTGTCCTCTAAGTGCCAATAATCACTAATTCGCCATTATTTTCTAATTCACCATTACTTCACCTTCATTTTCTAATTCGACATCTTTTCTCTAATTTGCCATTATTCTGTAATAGGGTCATTATTATTTAATTTGGCAGTATTCTCAATTCGCCATTTAATTTGTCAGTATTCTCTATTTCGCCAGTATTCTCCATCTCACCATTAATTCACATTTATTTTCTAATTCAACATCTTTTCTCCAATTCGCCGTTATTTCTCTAATTCGCAACAACAAAGAATATTTACATGAATAATGAAAAATACAAAAAATAGCGAAAAAGACAAATAATGCAGCAATTACTACTCATTTTCTGTTATTAACTTTTTTCAATATGAACAATCAAACTTTTAATTCGATTTTTCTTCTTGAGTTATCTTCCTTTGGGCAACTCTTCAGCAAAATCCCCTATTTTTGTCCTTGATCACGTGTCGGTCATGTGGTTTTTTGTTACTTTCGTTTGTCCCTTCTTTTGTCCTCCCTCTTTTGTCCTTTTGTCCCCCGCGTAGAGAAGTTTATGCCCCAGCTTCCACCGAGAGTCAATGCGATTTTTCGCTTCTTCTCTCCCCCGATAGACTCCATTCCAAATTGAAACTTTTTGAAACCTTTTGGAATCATTTGTGAAAATCGAGGAGGCAGAAAATATTCCCTTTCCACCAGCAAACACGTTATTAGGCTCTATTTCCCGAAATAAAATTTACGGTGGGGAAGGTCACCAAGGTCGCGCAAACCAAGACATGTTGTTGTTTTCCATTTCCGGGTGTGTATTTTGAGTCATTTCTTGTTTCCAAGAGTGTTTCATTACTCCAGATCTATGCGAACATGTTCTATGACATATGTTCTAACGCAGATAGTCTCGTTCCATCGAACTATAGCCAATTAGTCGTTAAATCAATAACCGAACAAAGGGGGCGTGGTCCATATACTTGTAATGTTGTGGACAACTGTAAAATGCATGTTTTATTTTGCGTTTATTTTTTATTTTGCTGCATGTTTGGGCCTGGAAAAAGTATCCGTAATCTTCCACTGATATATAACGTAGATGGCAAACCTGTCTCATAGTCTGTGAAACCCAAATTGTATGAAAATTCAACGCAAACAACATGTGCTATTTTTCTTTGTTTTTATTCAAAATTCATGTTTACTTTTGGGTCAAATTTATATTTCCATGCTTGATTGAGACTGGAAATGCATTAAAACTTCCACCAGCATGTCCCGTAGCCCATAAGACTTTTACGTGATCTGCCAAATCAAAATTGTGCGATTTATCAACGCGCAGCACATGTACCAAATTCATGTATTTATTATGTAAAATGCAGGTTTGTTTTTTTCTGCAAATTCATATTTCCCTGCCTGTTTCAGATTAAAAAACCATTAGCAAAGTTTTGATAACATGTGGTGTAGATGATAAACCTGTCACGTAGTCCTTGAAATCCAAATTGTGCAAAAATTCAACGCAAACAACATGTACAATATTGTAGCATTTTTGTGTAATAGTCATGTTGATTTTTGGGTCAAATTCATATTTCCTTCCTTGCTTGGGACTGGGAATGCATTGGAAAACTTCCGCCAACATGTCCCGTAGTCCATAAGACTTTCACGTAGTCTGCCAAATCAAAATTGTGCGATTTATCAACGCGCAGCACATGTACCAAATTTATGTCTTTGTTATGTAAAATGCAGGTTTGCTTTTCTCTGCGAATTCATATTTTCCTGCCTGTTTCGGACTGGAAAACAATCAATAAAGTTCCGCCAACATGTGTCGTACATGATAAACCTGTCACGTAGTCCGTGAAATCCAAATTGTGTGAAACTTCAACACAAACAACATGTACTATATTGTAGTATTTTTGTGTAATAGTCCGGTTGATTTTTGGGTCAAATTCATATTTCCCTGCCTGTTTCGGACTGGAAAACCATCAGTAAACTTCTGCAAACACGTGCTGCTGCCCATAACAGTATCATGTAGTTCACAAGCCAAAAAACGTGTGATTCACAGCAGCATGTCACATGTATAAGCTTATACATGTACAATGTCATATATGGCATGTTTACTTTTGAATTAATTTCATATTTCCAGTCATGGCATTTACCTGGAGAGCACTGAAAAACTTATGCAGACATGTGCCGCTGCCCGTAACTGTATCACGCAGTCCACAGACCACTAATCCTGCAATTTACAGCGATATAGCACATATATACATGTACAATGCTTTGGCATATGTTTACCTTTAAATTTATTTCATAGTTCCAGCCATAAACTTGATGTAAGATACAATAATCTTCTGCCAACATGTTGTAAAGTCCATAAACCTGTCACGTAGGTCATGAAGCACATAAGCATCAGAGTCAGTGATTGGCCACAACCCCCCCCCCCCCCCCCCCCCTGATTCCTCAGAAAATAAACATTACGCATGTAATGATGACCGGCAGAGTGATACATGTGTCAATCGGTCAGACATTTTCAAGGATGCCCAGTTTTACCTCAAAACAACCATGCCGGACTTCATTCCTTCTCTCAGAATAATTGGATCTAACTTTTACAAAACCTGCAGCCCCCAATAGCTCCTGGATCTAGACCACATAAATGAAGGGATCTAGTTTATCGGTGCTATGGCAAAAATATCATGTAGAATGGGTTGTGTGGATAATATCAGATTCATGAAAGTTGAAGTCCTGCAGCATGCTCCACAAATATCATCAAAGGTCATACAACTTTCTGGTCTGCGCCAGTGTGGATCTATACTTGTTTTTTTTTGTTTTTTTGTTTTTTTTACAAAATTATCTCCCTTGACCAGGTGAGGACTTGAATGTGTCAGAAATGATTTAGCTTCTAGAAACAAAGACTTCATTTCCTGAGTACCATGGTGTTATATATTGTTGGCTTAACTTTAGCTGCTGAAGATATTTCTAATTTGAGGATACTGGGCAATCATACTAAATTTATTTTCATAACTTCATTTATTTTCACAATAAGCAACATAATCGAGATTAGCAAGTGAAGTTTTACAACATAATATAATATGCATCATGGATCTCCTTCAGTTTAGTGTAGACATATATACCCTTGGATATCTGTTACCCTGATTCAGTCATAATATTGTCTGTATTCTATTGATGTCGACAAGGAATATACATAATTATTTGATAGTATTATTAATTGTATGTTGTTTATGATTAACATGAACTTTTTATTCGCTGGAATCCAGCCATTTGTTCCATATTGGCAATATTCTCATCAGCCATCACCATTCAATATGAATGTGATACATGTACAAGTCCATGGTAATTGATGGTGAAGGTGACCTGTAACCACCAGTATACAAAATTATTCCGAGCCCATTGAATCCACACATGATGCTGAGACAGATCAGAACAAAGTGTCAGTAAAATCAGATGTGTTTTGTAGAGGATTCTGTCAATGAGGATGCTATACTGTACACGTACAAAATATGAAGTGTTGATGTGTAGGGCCTATAGCATAAAATCACAAGCAAGTTGGTAAAACTAGGCACACAGGGTCTCATTTCTGCCGCTAACGTGTTGATTTGGGTGGGGGTGTCCTCTCATGGGGAGGTGTGGGTGGGAAGGGGCCTAATGTCTCAAGCAGTATTCCAGGTTTTCCATCAATATACTCTATTCCATACCCCAATATTTCAAGCACGTGAAATCAAAGAAATATTATTTGCTGGGAATGTGACTTCCACATCCCTAGCTGGACATGCTAGTGGGGAACCTCACGTTAATTACCATTGGTGAAGTTCACGTCAACAAATGCAAAATTGAGCTTGGCATCCGGCCCTATGTTATTCAGTGATGTACTATTCCCCTACTGACCCTGTTGCCTCGACGGAGGTCTTTGCGCTCATTCAGCGCTTGTTATATAAAGCATGGGGTTATAAATAGAGACCCCATGTTTCGACACTTCACTGTAATACCACCGTCCACACCACTCGAAACTCTTGTTTTGAGGGCCTGTGGTTACTGCATGAAACACAAAACATTCACAATATTATGGTTCGCAGTTGGTTCGTGTTACATCCAATAATTCAGCTTTCCATCTCGCAAACTTGAAGGCAGAGAGATGGAAAGCTCATCATCGCTGCCGTATTCGAGCTCTCCGTCTTGCAAAATCGAAAGCAGACAGATGAGAAGCTCTAAATCGCTCCCGTATTCGAGCTTTCCATCTTGTAAAATTAACAGTGGAAAGATAGAAACCAGATGGTGGCTTCCGTATTCGAGCTTTTCATCTCGCAAAATGGAAAGTAGAAAGATGGAAAGCTCTTCATCACGCTCGTATTCCAGCTTTCCAAACTGAATTTATGAATACCAGAGAGAGGTTAGTCCCATTTCCCTAAATCTGGGAAATATGCACGTCTCACTGAAATTAATCATCTTCTCCACTTGTATCATACCGGATCCAAAATTAAACCGCATGTCGTAAAACGCAAACGCTTATATGGGGCGAATTTTAACAAAGTAACAAAGCTCCGGTATTCCTATGTCATAAATTCATTTTTGAAAGCTGGGAAATGGGAGTGATGCAGAGCTTTCTATCTCTCTACTTTCAATTTTGCGAGATGGAAATGTGGAATACGGGAGCGATGTAGATCTTTCTATATTTCTACTTTCAATTTTGCGAGATGAAAAGATTGAATAACAGGAGTGATGTCGAGCTTTCCATCTTTCTCCTTTCAATTTTTGCTCAATTGTCGTGTTACACAGTCCGTAGTTGAGCGTTGTCTTTCAGTCTTTGAAAAGGCAGCTGAGGTAAATTTGACGTCACACTACATACGGCGCTGGGTGATTTAGGTGTTTTATTGTCTGACCAACTCCATGGACGAATGCAGTGGAAATGAACGTGAATTGGATGGGACCAAACATTCGACTACATAAGACAACGGCTTCTGTTGAGAAACCACGCTCGATTAAGAATCGTAGTGATGGGCAAGAGCATCATACTGCCGAACAAATTCTTTAGTGCGATAGAATGAACATTCGAAATCCTTTGTCATTCTAAAAGTGATATGTTAATGTTGAAAGTTCACGCTGTTGTAAAAAGCGTAATAAATCCACCAGGCAGCGAAAATTGTCTCGCGTCGTCATGGAGATGGGCGTGCGTGTAAAAGACGGTCGCGGTCTGCATACAAATACGGTCATCGAAGTGCCATGGTCGTCGAAGTGCCTGTGGAACAGCGAAACAAGGAGCTAAGATAAAGAATATGCGGAAGATGATCTGGCCGATAAAAATCTTACTGCTTCGGGAATGCAAGTTAGTGGACAAAATTAGTTTTAAATATATTTACTGGAGCTTCAAGCTCGACTCATATGCATCATCGTATGCCTGGTGTACCGTACACCTTCGACGGCCACACACGGAGAATAAGCATCTTACCCTGTTACCGAGATATGGGAACTTCACATTTCATTAAATAATTACTCTTAGCTGACTTCATTCATGGAACCGATGCCGACGACGAAATCCACATTTCTTCGGTTCCGGGTCGCGTTAGACAAATCTTAATTACTTAATATCCCCTTAGCGCTCTTCAATAATTGAAAGCGACGTTAAACCCTATTCACTCACTCATTCACTCAATAATTGAATAATAATAAGCGTCGATTCTCCTCACAGTCTCATTAATGAAAGGATTTTGATGTTTATATATTTATATTAGTATTCCTTGAATCAACTCCATATCGCTTTCTTGCGTAGAAATTAGCTTAGTATACACCGCGTTGATACTGAATGCGATCGCCACGAAAACCTCGTATTATATTGTGCCCATTCATCCATATGTTCTCTGCGAGCTAGTGATCCTGAATGCTACGCTTATATTTTGGCCTGAGAATTTCGTATTTAATAAACTTGTACAAATTTCATTGGCTTTAAGCCGGGCATTACAGGTTAGTTGTTCTGGGTATTCTTACATTTTACCAGGTTTACCCCATGTTGAGACGGTAACTCCATCAGACGTCTTCGATTCTCATCCATTACCATCAGATGAGCTATTTCCTTGAGCTGATCTGTCATCGCAGCTCCCGAGATAACGTATATAATTCCGCTTAATCCGGTGCTAGGGGCCGTGTGGATACTCCATAGTCTTCACATGAACGTCTCCACATGAACATCTGCAATAAAAGCGCGGCCTGGATACTCAGGCTACATTCCAGAACAGTAGTATATAAATCCCTTATTCCCTATTATTGAGGCTTAGGCTGATGCCGAGTCACGCGGAGGTGATGTCATGGACCGGTCACGTGATTTCCGGTTACATCAGGATAACAAGGTCAAAGGTCACTTCCGGGACGTCACGGATACGTTATTTCCTGGTCACATGACTTCCGAGTCAAAAATCATTTCCGGTTTCGATGATGTCACGGATGACGTCAATCACATGTACAGTTGAGTGTTCTACCCGGCGCAGTAGGCAATGATCTGGAACCGTGCCAATGACCAGGCACCGTGCCAACTGGCATCGTGCCGGCTGGCATCGTGCCGAAGACGCCATGGAGAATTACCCGGCGCGGTGGATTATGACCTGGCAACGTGTCAGCTTGCATCGTACCAAAGACATCATGGAAAATTGCCCGGCTCAGTAGGCAATGACCTGGCACCGTGCCAGCTGGCATCGTGCCATAGACGTCATGGAAAATTACCCAGGGCAGTGGACAATGACCTGGCACTGTGACAAAGCCGTGACGTCAACGCTCTACACCAGACCATGGGAAAACCCCTGTTCTATTTATAGATCATTACGTTACTTCTATTTATAGATCATTACATCCTCGGGAAACCCTTGTTATATTTATAGATTATGACGTAATCGGTCTACACCGGTGGCTATAAAAGGAGCGAAATTCTAAAAACTGTATTAACTTTTTCGAAGTTCAGGCGAAGCCCTCTTACGCTGCATAACGAATCCACATGACACACAGTATACGGCCACAAGTGATGAGAAGTGATATTGTGACTGACATATCCACGAAGACGATCAACACACAGGGTTATACACCCAACATTGTACGAAGACCTCGTCAATTCCCGGACAGTGATAAATACATCGAAAGTTCTCGGAAGCTGACAAATACCTCGCCAACTATAATGTGACGGTAGGGCTGTCTGTAGTTTCCTTCAAACCCAGTGAAGGTGGATATGTATCCTTCACTCCGTCATTTATATAGCGAGTATCCAAAGCGAGAAGATCGTCCATATAAGGTTTGATGAATGAGAAGGAACTGGCTTTGAATTGATCGGTTGATCGAAGAGCAAATATAGATCAGTCATCAGGGGTGCACAATTAGTACCCATTGGAATACCTATATGCTGTTGATATATTGTGTTGCCAAATTTCACATTTATATTTTAATGAGAAATTCAAGCAAATCTATAAACAAAGAAACGTACCATGAGTCATATCTCTTGTATGTAGTAGAGCTAAAGAACGCTTTGTGGTTTATGACATTAATATATCTACGTTCAGTTTTCTTGAACACAGATATTATTAATGAACTTAGTCGGTCAATAAGGTCCTGATGAGGGATTGTAGTATAGAAAGTTGAGAAATCCCATGTGGATACATGTCTGTACGGTACATAACCTTTAGCATCAAGTTCTTCTGTAAGACATTCAACGACAGAGTTTTTAGACCTTTCCCAAAATGCTTTTACCTCTTGGAGGGCCCTCGTCAACAGGGTTGACAACATAGCAACCATATAAATTATAAGAACGAGTTCATTTTCAAAAGTCTTCTGGCTCTTGACTAGGTAAGTAAGCATACCATATTTGGAATTCATCAGTGTGACCGTTTTGGAGGTGAAAAAAAAAGATCATTGGGAACCATTGAGAATAGTCCTTACACAATTATATACTTTGGGAAGAAGGTCCCTTCGTAAAAATCAGAAATATGCAATATGTTATATATGTATGAAGTACATGAACAAATTTGTGGCAAACTACGCAAACAAGGCTGAGCCGCGACGTCAAAACCATGGTAAGGATAGACCAGAGCAGCGTGGCTTCATAAGGACAGAGAAACACAGATACAGGTCTGGTATGTGGAGACTAAAATCAAGTGGACTCGATTTATTTAGATTTGAGCACGTCTTTTGATCTCACGACCATTTACTCACAAGCTAAGGCATTAGCTTTCTCTGGGCTAGAATTTTATCTAACTTGGAGACTCCAATGAGAGATATTAAATAGCAAGGAGTCGACATGGAAGCCAGTATATCTTCCACTTGAAGAAATCTCGAGAACGACGAAGACCCTCTTTTAAACAACGCCGCGTAGCGACGTTTGAAACATATTCGTTTGGGGTCAGTGGTCAGGGCTGAGAGTGGTAATCACCCTGGCTTCTGTATACTGCATTTTTCCCCAAAGAATCGGCGTTGCGGCGTTTGACAGTTCAATTTCCATCTTTCCAGAAGAGATGTGCGAAAAACCTTCTAAATGGCCAAGGACCGAAACAACGCTGCTAGACTGAAATAAGTGTACGACAGACCTAACCCCCATAATCACCGGTCGTTGCACAGAGAAAAGATTGACACTCGGACTCCAAACCACCTTTTCTATTGCAACCAAGGACGGACACTAGTCCCCAATGTGGAGAGAAGTGTCCTAGCTGGGTTAGAAGATAGAGGCCGGACGCTCTTAGCTACCGGAATTCTTAGCCTTCACACCGGCCCTTACATAGAGCAAAGATTGAATTTCAGACTACCGCAAGACCGGAACCTCCGCCAGCTTTATAGCTCGACATCACAAAGCTGGCAAAACCGCTAGTACTACAGGGACTTGATGCACGAATGCAGAAAACAACATCAGAGTCCTGTTGAAGAACGGTGCTAGATTGACATAGATGTATGACAGGCCCAAACCCCGACAACACCGGCCCTCAGAGAGAAAAATGATCAAGTCTCAGACTACCGCAATTCCGGAACCTCCGGCAGGGTTCCCCTCACAAAGCCGCCAAAACCGTCACAGTCGAGAAAATAGGGTCTCCAAAAGACGCAAACACCGACAACACCGGCCCAGTTGAACAGAAAAAAAGATCGAATCTCAGACTTCCGCAAGTCCGAAACTTTCACCTGTTTAGTAGCCTTCCCTTTCAAAGCCGGCAAAATAGCTGACTCTACAAAGACTTGATTCAGAATGCCGAAAACGAGTGTAGGACAAAAACCCAGGGGACAAAACACCCACGGACAAAACCCCCGCGGACAAAATCCCCACGGTCAAAACCCTCAGGGGGCAAAACCCCAATCACATATTATTTTCTATGCTTCTTCATCAAGAAAACGAATAAAACATGGTAAAAGATAATATCTCGAGACAATGTTATTTCATATTTTATGATCTTCAATCATTGCTTATTAATAATTGTTTAGGTGTACATCAATTAATATAGTCCACTTTAAAGTGTCAGAAGATGCTTGAATAATATAATATAACTGACATACACAAAGAAAATGACAATAACACATTCCTGATCACAGAGAACAAATAGATTTTTATAAATTATTATATTCAAAATTAATGAATTCTATCGGAAATTCGGTCTTAAATAGCTATTTTCATAGTGGGTGTTTCATTAGATTTTATAAATTATTATATTCAAAATTTATAAATTTTATCAGAAATTAGATCGGAAATAGCTATTCCCATATAAAGTGTGTGTTTTGTCCGATTTTCCTATTCCGTGGGCTTTGTCCGTGGGTGCTTTCCGTGGGGGTTTGTCCACGGGTGTTTTGTCCGTGGGAGTTTTGTCCCCTGGGTTTTTTGTCCGTCCCCCGCCGGAAAAACCGTCAGTTTGAAGATATCTTTGAAAGGCCTCCCAAATGGCGAAAAGCCGTAAAGCTGTTGCTAGGTAGAGATAGGTGTATGACAAACACCATGAACACCGGCCCATGCATAGAGCAAGGATTGAATCACGGAATACCGCAAGTCCGGAAAACTTCGCCAGGTTTATAGCTGTCCCTTAGAAGCCCGGCATAACAGCTGAAGCAGAATGCCGACAACACCGTCAGAGCCTGTTTGAAGAGATGCGTGAAAGGCCGGCAAGACCTCTGCTAGATTGACATAGGTGTATGACAAACCGAAACACCGACAACACCGGCACTTAGAGAGAAAAAGAATAAACTGTTACACTACCGCAACTCCTCAACCTTCGCCAGGTTCATATATCTCTCTTAAGGCCTGTTTATACTGAGCGCGAACGCGACCGCGACCGCGAACGCGGCGATCGCATTTGATTGATGTACTGCTATCTGAGTGAAGTCGTTTATACTAACGGCGAACGCGAACGCGGCCGAATTTTAGTTCGCGCGGAAATCTGTTGACATTGCCTCCAGAGCGAGTTTTTAGGAACATTTCGCGCGAACGATTGGCATTACCCAATCAGAGTGCGAGGTCAAAAGGCATACATATGACCTGCCTGTGCCATGTCACTCGTTGTCACGGCTTCGATATGGCAGGAGAGAAGACAGAATAGCTCAATCTGCAAATCGAGAAGCATGCTATTCTTTATGATAAATTTATTCGGCAAATGTTCAAGTTTTTGATCATTGTAAAATTTATATCGGGAAATAGTACCCCCAACCCTCAAACACCCAGTCACTGGTAGTGTTAAGTTATTGTTTGGGGTACTAAAACACGAATAGTATATAGAGCGTTGATGACTTCGTCGCTCTTATACTATCGTGTTATAGTACCCCAAAGCCCGAAACACCCAGTCACTCCTAATGTTAACATTGTTGGTCAAATCGTAAATCCGCCAGTTTCATCTGCGCATTTCCGCGCGTATCGCCGCTTTCAGTACGAACGATGATTCGCGCGGAAAGTAGCAATGGTCGCGGTCGTGGTCGCGGTCGTGATCGCGTTCGCGCTCAGTATAAACAGGCCTTTACAAAGACTGGATTGAGAATTCCAACACCGTCAGTTTGAAGAGATGTGTGAAAGGACGTTCAGAAGGCGAAAGGCCGCAACACCGCAGCTAGATATAAATAGATGTAGGACAGACACAAACACTGTCAACACCGGCCCTTGCTTAGAGCAACGATTGAATCTCGGACTATCGCAAGTACGGAAGCTCCAGCAGGTTTATAAGTCTACTTCACAAAGGCGGCAAAACCACTAGTATAACAAAGACTTGATTGCGAATGCCGGTGTAATGGATAAGAATGTTCTGTTGACTAGTGTCCCTTTTCGTATCCTTTTCTATTGCAACCAAGGATGGACACTTGTCCCCAATATGAAGAAAAGTGTCCTAGCTGGGTTGGGAGATGGGACCCGGACACTCTTAGCTACCGGACATTCTTAGCCTCCACACCCACAGCACCGCCAGTTCTCGTGATTTCTTACATGGAAGATCCATCGGGGCACCCCAGGGGTCAAGTATTGACCCGGTTGTGTTCAATTTATACACCAATGACATACAAACTTGTATTACCTACTCCTTATTAATTTATACTAATGATACAGACCTATATACAACTGTTGAATCTGTCAGAGACTGTCAACTGTTTAGCTGACAGACTAATTGTTTGGTGTATTACATTCAAATTAAACCTATACATTGTCAGTCTATTCTCATGTACGAATAAAAGAAACAATATCTTGCTGGACTTAGATAATAGATCTTGATCTCCCTCGTTCGTCAGACATTATTTTGCAAAACATTTTAATACAACTGTCAGTAAATTAGGCCGAAGATTTGGCGTTTTGAAACGGACCTGTACATTTTTCACGAACGTCAAATCTTTTAAATACCGTATCTGTATTACTCTATTGAACGCTCAAAATTGAATCTGTTTCTGTTAATTGGTCACCACATCATCATTATCTGATTAACAAGATTAGAAATGTACGAAGAGTAGTTGTAGTCAAGTTTTAAAGTTTTAAATCCAAAGCTATGTATTCTCCCGACCAGTATGTAGAACTGTTTACACATTTTGATTTACCAGTTTTAAGAATTCGACGCCCGGCATCCTTTACATTTTCCCCTCACGAATGGGTTAACTCTACAGTGGAGTGTATATACCTTGTAGCACAGGTCCAATAATTACTGTCCCTCGAGAAAGCCCCGAACTGCTGAAATCTTCAGACCCCCCTAGATCTTCTTCCCCCGATCTACTGAGCTTTTGAATTTGCTTTCGAGAGATTTTATCGTCTTAAGACATTTTCAGCAACCCTGTAGGTGAAACACTGAATCCGTTTTATAACTGTGATTGCCTCTTTTATATCGGCGATATACATACACTAGAGTTTTACAAATGTAAGTCTCTCATTTAAAAAGACGAATTTTATTTTATTTTCCTCTTCCCGTATACGTCTTAGTCATAGGGTTCTTTGGGACATTTTTTATTGTGACTGGTTTTATTAGGCTTCCGTTCGGATTATTATTATTATTTTTATTATTAGTTTTATTATTATTCTCTCTGATATTGTGGATGGTAAATCTCAGCAATCGTCAGGTCGATCATGCTCAAACTTCAAAAACATATTAGACATGTGGAGATCTAGTGCATATTGAAAATTGGTTGTGATTGGTCCCAGGGTTCAGCTAAACCCTAATCCTTTGGAACCAATGAAGCAATCAACACGAAACTCTCTCAAATTTCTATTTGAGAACTTGTTCCGTAAAACAAAATGGCCGCCAGCGGTCAATCAAAATGGTCGAATTTTCAAGTAACGGATATGGACGGGGAAAGTGACGAAATATATGTTATATGATATGGCGATGACGAAAAGTTTGCGCTTAGGTCACAGTCGCCTGGCCTGTAGGATATTGGATGGTCGATGTCTACGTATAATTATTTCCAATAAATTATGAAAATTAATAAATATAAAAAAAAAATTTAAATCGATTTTTTATTTTTAAATATTTTTTCTAAGTGTATTTCTCTTTCATCTTTGGCTCAATTAAAGTCATTCTCTATATATCAAGTCATTACTGAAAGCCTTCCTGCGTTTATGACATAGAATAAAAGAATCTGACACACGGTCATTTCAAAACATTCTCAAAAAAGAACGAAAGCCTACCTTTCCATATGCCACCCGTTTTTTTACTTCCCAAGTGGACCAACCTTCGGAATATATGCGCTTTGAATATCTAAACTTTCCTTTGGGGGGAGAAATTCATTCTTCGCGCCAAAATACGGCTTTTCAAACTTTTAGCCAGCTCTCCGGCAAAAAGCACTTCCGTCATAATTTCAAGGACCGGGCTATACAATATTATCAGCGATGATTGGTCGAAATTATCCCCAAAAGTCAGGGGCAGATAATCCAGTGGGCGGGAGATGACTTTTGCGGATAATTTCGACCAATCGTCGCTGATAATATTGTATAGCCCGGTCCTTGAAATTATGGCGGAAGTGTTTTTTGCCGGAGAGCTGGCTAAAAGTTTGAAAAGCCGTATTTTGGCGCGAAGAATGAATTTCTCTCCCCAAAGGAAGGTTTAGATATTCAAAGCGCATATATTCCGAAGGTTGGTCCACTTGAGTAGTAAAAAACGGATGGCATATGGAAAGGTTGGCTTTCGTTCTTTTTCGAGAATATTTTGAAATGACCGTGTTGCGCGGTTCTATTCCCAACTTCTCTTTTATTCTATGTCATAGAGGGCAGGGTATGGCAGATAAAACTGTAGTAACTCGGCTTGACATTATAGAGAATGACTTTAATTGAGCCAAAGATGAAAGAGAAATACACTGAGAAAAAATATTTTAAGAAAAAATCGATTTAAATTTTTTTTTTTATATTTATTAATTTTCATAATTTATTGGAAATAATTATACGTAGACATCGACCATCCAATATCCTACAGGCCAGGCAACTGTGGCTTAGGTCACGTGGTTTGGCCGCCATCTTTGAATTTTGTCAGAAACTAACCACATCTTGTAGAGGCTACAAGTCTGGAACTACGGGAGGTACAGCCTTGCAGTTTGTTGTATTATATTGTGCAGGAGGAGCTCTTTCGGATGCAATTGGTTGTGATTGGTGGCAGGGTTCAGCAGCCATCTTGGATTTACCCCATTTTCAAAAAATCTTTTAAACCCTACTCCTCTAAAACCAATGAAACAATCAACACGAAACTTGGTACACATAATCAACGGATCAGGGTCTCTCAACATCTATTTGAGAAGTTGCTCCGTAAAACAAAATGGCCGCCAGCGGCCCATCAAAATGGTCGAATTTTCAAGTAACGGATTTGGACGGGAAAAGTGACGAACTACATGCTCAGGAATTAGAATTCATCTGACTATAAAAAACGTTCAATTTTGATAAATCTGGTATTTCAAAGAAGTCGATTTCCAAGTAGATCTTCACTTGCCTTGCCCCAAGACCGCTTATGTATATTCGTGTCTGCTTAAATACAGTTTATAATTGAACGCATGTGAAAATACACCTGCAGAAGTTTTCAGAGAGTATGCCATTATAATTCTGTCGAACAACCTGAAAAGGAGCAGTCGATGTCCAAGCACAGTCACACACAATGGTTCGTGTCGGCTTATATAAAGGCTTTGTTGATATTTCCACTCGCCTTGCCCCAAGAAGTTCGCTTATGTACATTCGTGTTCGCCCACATATAAGTTTTGATAGGCTTAATAGTGTTGTTGATATAAATTCTATTTCTACGTGTAGTTATCCGCCTAAACGTTTTCTTAATGTTGGCGCTGCAGTTTGAAGTCATGTAATAGGTGCATATCCGTGCAAATTGTGATACATGTACGGGTAATTAAACTTCAAAATGCACATGAAGAAGCAATCACAGTATTATAATTTTGTCAAACAACTCGAGAAGGATCAGTCGGTGTTCAAGGATGGTCAGACAGAAAAAAATGGTTCGTGTAGGCTTATATACAGATTTTGCTTTTCTTCGAGGAGAATCCGAAAAGGAATTGTCGATACCCAAGGATAGTCGCTCACGACATTCGTGTCAGCTTATATAAAGATTTTGTTTATAGTTCAAGAGCATTAGCGGGCTTTGAAGATATGCTGTAATACCAGCCAAACCACAACCTGCAAATCCATTGTTTGCATATTCATCGCATTTCTATATTTAGTCAGTTTTCCTATGAAGTTTATGAAGCAAAACAAGGAAATAATCTTTTCAAACATGTGCATGCACAAAGATGATTAACAAGCTCACACACTAGCAGACTATCATCTCAAAATTCTTGCTTTACTTCAACATAAACAGGTGTAAGCCTAACTCTGACCCTAGTTAAGACCGTATATCGTTTGAAATCCGACAATGTACATCCTCGCGGCGGCACTCAATCGTGAGATATTAAACAAAGGAATTTCAAGGAAACGTTCTTGTACGGGCGGTCGATACCCAAGTACGAATTCATATGTAGATATACAACGGGCAAAGAAAAAAAGACACACGGTATAATAACCCAGTCTGTCTTTTCGATCTATTCCAGCTAATTTGAATACGGGATAGAAGAGTGGAAATTAGAATATGTAAATGAGTAACGTGATATATTCGGCTAATTTCCACTTAAACTGCCGAATCGCCCAGGACGCTTCAAATGAAAATAGAGCATTCGATTCAAGGTTCGCTTAAGAATCAGGGGGACTTGAGAGATTTTGACATTTTGTTTGTCAGGTTGAAATTTTCAAAAAGGCACTAAATTATCAAGGGTGCATTATTTCATCTCAGAAAGATAGGAAACACAATTAAACACAAGAAAATATGAATATTTCTTTGAAGCAATTCGAAAAAATGACTTTGTGGAACAAAATTGATAAAAAATGTAGTGGATTTTTCGAAGTAAAATTTGGAAATCGAAGAAATGTGGTGACTGTTTAACTCACGAATAAAGTTGAATCATCTCTTTGTTGAGGCCAAACAAGAATGACCTTCTTGAAGTTGTTGGAAAATAGAATGCTACACGTGGTCAAGCAAACTGAATTGTCCAGAAAAATGGCGATTCACATTTCTTCCCGCTCAGGTGGATTTTTTCCGGCCTCGATGCATTAACCCTTCACACAAAACTGAACAACTGTCAATCAAAGTCCGTCTGTACAAGACAGTCATTCAACATGTCGTTGTTGTTACGTGTTGTTGTTGTTGTTGGCACATGGCCGTGAGGGTTAATGCCATTCATGTACACACGTTTACGCTCACCCATTTTCATCGACAAACGCTTTCAGAACATGCGATCGGAATGCCGAACCATTCAGATGGGAGGGCTACTCACCGAAATTTATTATAATACCATCTTTGTTGTCTAATTTTGATGTAATTAGACGGATGATCTGTTTTTCCTCAGTTTCACCAAAATATCATATCTCGCGCGATTTCACGTGAAGCAGGAGGCAGGATATTGGAGTAAGGCTGTTCGAAAAGTAGATCTCTAGAGAGGTTTACAGAAATTGTTTTCTTCTTTCGAAACTGTCGAAATAAATATGTTGAATGCTAAATATCACCATATTTCGCTCAATTATGATGCTTCTTTGATGTTTATACATGATATTGACGATATTTTGGACATGCCTATATGGGCGTATGAATATTATTGAGATGTGATGGGTCACCTTGTTTGGAAAAGAAGCATGGTCTGAATACCGAAGTGTTTGGCATGAAAGCGCTAAATTCGATCTCTATTTAAACAGATGGGCTGAAAAGCACGTATCTTACTGTGTATTTGTGGAAAATTTGAAATTGATATCTGCTATAGTTTATTTTTTATAGATTTATCTTTATTTCGTTGTCACGTCGGGAGCAAAATGGTGAGATTTCAGGGATCATTTGTGATGACATGCAGAGTCGAG
>JAVTVY010049661.1:0-22453 GCA_036873755.1 Hanleya hanleyi
TGATGTTGAAATAGGAAGGTGTTGTAATGAATGATGTTGAAGTGGGGATGTGTTGTAATGGATGATGTTGAAATGGGGATGTGTTGTATGGATGATGTTGAAGTGGGGATGTGTTGTAATGAATGATGTTGAAATGGGGATGTGTTGTAATGGATGATGTTGAAATGGGGATGTGTTGTATGGATGATGTTGAAATGGGGATGTGTTGCAGTCCTCGCCATGAGCAAAATGGTGGGAGAGTGCCAGATCGCTCTCCTTAATCTGGATGGGCGAGTGATCGCTCATCTAGAAATCGCTCTCCTGGGATGTTTGGGGCGAGTGATTGCTCACCTAAGGCGAGCAGTGTTATTTTAGCAGACATTTTGGTATTCCTTTGAATCTTGCAATAAATAAGACAATACATAAAATACTCCACACGAGTGTTTGATTTATATTTGATCCAAGTCACAATTAATAATTAATTAGTTCGTCTTCAAAACTTGCACACAACTTGCACCATACATAGTTGACATACTGCCGACTGTCTGCCTCCACTGTTCTGTAACCGATAGGTAACTGAACCGCCGTGCCCCAGCTTTTGAAAGTTTTCCGTTCTACCCGGTTCCCTTTTAGTTGTTTTGTACTGCCGGTATGACTGTTCTGCCATGGTAATGCCAACAATGATGTGGAAAACTTCAATGAAACGCAAGAAGGTATACAACAGACGCAAGTCAAAGAAAACCGCCAACTGACAGCAAAACTGGCGATCTTCAAATTAATCCTCATCTATCCCACAGTGCATCGCTGGGCATACGGTTGTGTATGTCGCGCGGTGAACCGTGGGATAGATCAAGAAATAAATTGGAGATCACCAGTCTTGCCAACTGTTACCAGGTTACGAGCCTGTGACGTCGCGTTATTCTACTGCGCATGATAGTTGTCTTACTTCCGCTTCCTTTGCAAATCGAAACCGCAACCACGAAAACCAGTGAATGAAAGGTGCCGAAAATACTGCCGATATAGACTGAAGAAATAAATATTTTTCTCTCGGATTTGGCGGAGCGACGAATCGCTCGTCTTGCGACCTCTGGGCGTGTGTGGAGGAGAAGGGGAGCGATCGCTCGCCTTTCATGGCGAGGACTGTGTTGTAATGGATGATGTTGAAGTGGGGATGTGTTGTAATGTGTAATGAATGATGTTGAAATGGGGATGTGTTGTAATGGATGATGTTGAAGTGGGAATGTGTGGTAAAGGAATGATGTCAAATTTAGAATGTGTTGACATACTGGATAATGCCAGATAGTGGGAATGTGTTTAATGAATGATGACAAAGTGGAATATTGTAACGAATGATGAAAAGATGTGATGTAATGAGTGATATTTGAATGAACTGTGTTTATCTGATGCGGTGACAATGCCCAAACATTGCTCATAATGTTCTAAAAAATTGGGAGACTGTGAAGGATGTGTTGTAATGGACTGTGCCAAAATGGGGAGGTTAAGACAATTGGGAATGTGCTGCAATGAATGTCAACTTGGAGATGTGTTGGGATGTTAGCATGAAGATGAGTTGAAATGAATGGTGACGTAATGGGATGTGTTACGAAGTGAGAATGTATTGTTATGGATGGTGACGTAATGGGATGTGTTACGAAGTGAGAATGTATTGTTATGAATGGTGACGTAATGGGATGTGTTGCGAAGTGAGAATGTATTGTTATGGATGGTGCCACATTGGGGATGCATTGCAAAGGAAGATGTCAGAGTACGAAGTGTTGTAATGAGTTGACAGTGACTACAAAGTGCAGAAAATTATGACGAAATGTGGATTGTATTGTAATGAATGATGTCCTAAACACATCCCACTTGTCACCAGTTGTTGTGATGAATTCTGAGTGAGTCGGGGTACATCAATTGGATGACAAAGTGGAGATATAATGTAACAAGAATTAAATAGCAGAGCCATTTAGGGTTCACATGCTGCATAGACTACATACAGTTAGTCTTGTAATCAGATTGGTGAAGAATATTTTATGTGATAGCTGCAGTTGAACATCCCAAAAATGTACACTGATGTAAGCTTTTGGAATATATGATGTTATGGACAAAGTTTGGGGAGATAGAGGGTGGGGCCCACTTCCATGGGGGTGGGGACTACCCCCATAAGTGTACAATGATGTAAGCTTTCAGAATGTATGAGGTTATAGGGTGTGGCTAGGTTTTGTTTGAGAGATAGAGGATGGGGCCCAGTCCCCTGCAGGTGAGGACTACTACCCAGGAATAATGGATGTGTCTCATAGTGTACAACATAGCTAAACCAGATATATCTTGGCCTTGATAAATAATGAGTCAGTTACAGTTCTGAATGGCTTGGAGGGTTACAAGTCTAGTATGATGTAAGGCTTTGTGAGGAATGATGGACAACCATCACAGTGTACAGTTACCTGCTACACAATGTTCAAAATTAAAAATACTGTGAAAATTTACATATTAATATGTAGCTGCTGACACTATCCCATCATTCATCAGACATAAACTATGGCAATTATCAGTTTGTGTAATCTATTCTGTTTCATACATGGTTAATTAGTAATTGGTGATAATCAAAAGATAATGTCATTGATGTGACCCTGGGAAAGCTTTTTTCTTCAGAAGCAATATCCGGCTTGAAAAATCTGCTTCTAACAAATATTATATGATAGAATGTATTGAATGTCTGAGAGTAATGGTATATAACATGGGGTCACTATCATATGAAGAGGTATACGTGAAAATATGGTGAACTCATTGTTGTTTTTGACAACAACAACAATGCATTGAAAATGTTCGCTAAACAAACACATGCTCCTGGTTTGGATCTGCAGGGCATGTATAGAATAAAAAGAACAGTATCTTCCCTTCACAAAGTAACCTTTTTGATTACCGTACAAATATGGAGATCAGTATGACACAAGTAAGGAGAATATTTCTGGCCTGGATTGCTGATATGGACATTGTTATTGTTTAAGGGATTGTTTTGGTATAAAGTTATTCCTATTTAAATGCTAATCTTTCATAAAATGAACCTCCTTTTTCAAAAAGTTTTTTTCCGATAAGGGTATGGGTACCTAAATATCTCCATCCCAAAGTGTTACAGTTTGCACACAACCACAACATTGTCCCCAAACAATCCTCGATGTTCTAATCAGGTCAGGCCAGTGCTGATTAATCAGGTCAGGCCAGTGCTGATTAATCAGGTCAGGCCAGTGCTGATTAATCAGGTCAGGCCAGTGCTGATTAATCAGGTCAGGCCAGTGCTGATTAATCAGGTCAGGCCAGTGCTGATTAATCAGGTCAGGCCAGTGCTGATTAATAATATCATATGGATACACATGTAGTCCTAATGTCGCTTATAATTTTGCTGAATTATACATCAATTTGAAACCATCAATTTCCTGGAAGCGTCTAAAAAACTAAGAAGATAAATTTCCGAACAAATATAGAACTCTGTAGGCCTCCATATTCCCAACTTAGAACAATAATAATAACAAGTTACTCCTACCTCTATAACATCCATGGTGCAGGAAGAAAAAACAAAGCGATGACAAAATTGACACTGAATGAATCCACAGTTCCAAGACTATGTGAAAACAAAGGCAGAAGTCATCTGAAATCAGGCAAATCTCATCTCGCACTGCCAGTTCAGTTGTAATAATGAGATGCCTATCGTCCCATCTATACAAGCCTGTGATGTTGTAGAACAGGTCTATAGTGGGAACACATGGAAGGTATGTACACAGCGTTAGATCATGAATATCAGACCAACAGCTGCTGAGAAAATATGGATTTCATGGTCAAAGTCTACATGTAAACATTAAATCCATTGAGGTACATACTTTCTGCATTAGCAATCCACATATGAATACGTAGAATAACCCAATATCCTAACCTTTATAGGAACTCTCTGATTGGCTGGTTCTTCTTCCAATTTTCTTCACAAGCCAATGAATATGCCAGATTTTCATTCAAAAATTTGAATGGACCAATCAAATATTTTTAAACTAGAAGACATCCCATATTTGTTTTTATTGCTATGATTCCAAGTCAGAGGAACAATTTTTTTTTTTTTTTTGGAAATTACACATATTATTTGTCATATTTTAGTAACCAGAACAGTAATTTACTTCAAAGACATTCCTCTGACATTACTTGTACAATCCATACATTATCATCGAGAACATCATGTCCAAGACATAACAAAATTACCTCACTAAATAACTGGGTAGAAAATTTTCACTGAAATACTGTTACTGTGTTCATGAAAAATGAAAAAAATGATAGCTTTTTTTTTTGTCATTTAGAACAAAATGAGTACCTGAAAACATAGTACTCAGTTAGCATACTCACATGGTGGTATTGTTAGCAAATTGATCAGCTACAGCTTTGGAACTGAAAGTATTCTTTTCTAAATGATCACTTTGTAAATGACAAAAAAATATCTCTTCCTAAGAATTCAGCTCTGGGAACGGTGTCATTACGGGTATCAGAGGGGTGCTGTATGTTCGCTTTCAAGACTACTGGTCTGCTACCTCCTATTTTGTGGGAGGCCCATAGGCTGAGTGGTTTACATTGCCGACATCTTGTGCTGGCGATTAGGTGCCTTACTTTGGGAGTCACTGGTTTGAATCCAGCTCGAGACTTCACCAATTTTCTGCACTAGAATCTGTGCTGTAGGTCACAAACCTCCATTGAAGTTTCTGGGTTCAAGATTATTATTAGGACTTGACTTCCAGCGAACATTCGATTGACCATTATACCTGATTGGGCCAGAAATGATCTGTGATGTATTTTAAAATGTTTCTATAATATTTGACTCTCAAATATATCAAACTCACCTATTCAAATTTCAATGGGAAAAAAATCTGAGCCAGTTTGATGGGCCACCTCTGAAATTTGCCAGAATGGTTGACCCCGGATGACCCTATTTCTGGGCAAATCCGTCATGTAAGACACATACAATAAGTGACTACATGTGGGGAACCATTCAATCAAGGAGTGAAAAGGGCCAAGTGTATTGCACGCAAAGTGTTGCCGATTGAAGTTGTCTTAAATGATGGGTCTGCCTATTTCTGGTGGTCTTATCTAAAACATGAATTGCAGGCAAGCACCTAAAAGGTGCGTGGACCCCTCAGCCTGTTTTTTTAGTCAAGTAGGATCAGGGCTGCATGTAGAACCAATGTAGTTACAGAAAACGTATGGGCGCCCAAAACTCAAATGAAACAAAAAACGAAAGTAGTGTTGTTGTTGTTCACTTCGAAAGGATTTCTGAAGAAAATACTCCTAGAAAAAGCTTCTGGGAACCTCAATATCGATCCGATTGCATAGCTGGGTATTGAATTTCATGTTAATAAACGTCTGTTTTGTGATTGATCACAGGCTCTTTGCGCCGAAATTCACTAAGAAAAATTGGACCCTCAATAATGAATTACGAAAAGGAACTGGGAGTTTGGGATCGGAACCTGCAAAAAATCCCTGGATACAGCCTTGCGGATACAGTTTGTGTGATTCCTGTACCGTATTTTATAGACTTCGTTTTCACGTGAGTGGTGTGCTGGGATTACAGCATGCAAGAAAGTGGTTGGTTGGTTATTTGAAGTTTAACGTCGCACCTAACCTTATTGGTCACACGGCGACGATGACCCAAACAAACATACCCTAACCCCAACAAAAACCCAACCAAAACTACAAAAAAAAATTTAATTTCGAATTTTGAAAATTATACTCTACAGACACTGATTACGATGGATCCTCAGAGAGCCCAATCTGTTTGGTACTTTAATCTACCTCCTGTGCCAGACAAACATGGTACAAACCATGCTGCCCTAAGCCGGAGGGCTGCAAGAAAGTGTAGCTTTATCAGTGACAATTTATACATTGCACAAGTGTGATAACAAGTTAATGGCATAGAAACACAATGACCGACACAAACCCACCATTATCATTATGGGGGGGCATAAGATCCAGATATGCAAACTGGTTCAAAATTGCCCAGATTCAGGCTAAAAATGGGCTCTCCTAATCACTTGTTTTAAATAATTTCCAAGGTACAGTAACATGCAAAAGCTTTTGGATAAATCAATGTACCAAAATTGAAGAAAAACAGGGGTTCGATACTGCCGGTTATTTCCTCTTGTACTTCTGAAATAAAAAAATCGACCATAGAGGTCCATGTCCCCCGCTAGCAGCACCAGTTATGGTGGATTACATCGTACTCCAGCTATTGTCCGGACAAGATCAAACTGCTTAAAATCCAATGAAATCCAGTATGGCCGATGGTGGCCATATTGGATGAAGCATGTCCTTGAAAAACAATCCTAATCCTCCTCTCAACAATGTCAAGGCACTCCCCAGGTATGAAGTAGATCGGTTGAATCGTTCTTGAGTTATTGTCCAGACAAGATCCAACTGATTATAATCCAATATGGCTGACGGCAGCCATATTAGATTACGCACATTGCTGAAAAACAATCCCAACCGTCCTCTCACCAATGTCAAGGCACACCCCAAATTTGAAGTTGATCGATTAAATCGTTCACGAGTTATTGTCCGGACAAGAAAATCTAAGATCCAACTGCTTATAATCCAATATGGCTGACGGCGGCCATATTGGATTATGCACATTGCTGAAAAAAAATCCCAACCGTCCTCTCACCGATGTCAAGGCACTCCCCAAGTTTGAAGTAGATCAGTTGAATCGTACTCCAGTTATTGTCCGGACAAGATCAAACTGCTTAAAATCCAATGAAATCCAGTATGGCTGATGGTGGCCATATTGAATCAAGCACACGGTCCTTGAAAAACAATTCCAATCCTCCTCTCAACAATGTCAAGGCACTCCCCACATATGAAGTAGATCGGTTGAATCGTTCTCGAGTTATTGTCCGGACAAGATCCAACTGCTTATAATCCAATATGGCTGACGGCGGCCATATTAGATTACGCACATTGCTGAAAAACAATCCCAACCGTCCTCTCACCAATGTCAAGGCACACCCAAAGTTTGAAGTTGATCGGTTAAATCGTTCACGAGTTATTGTCCGGACAAGAAAATCTAAAATCCAATTGCTTATAATCCAATATGGCCAACGGCGGCCATATTAGATTACGCACATTGCTGAAAAACAATCCCAATCATCCTCTCACCAATGTCAAGGCATACCCCAAGTTTGAAGTTGATCGGTTAAATTGTTCACTAGTTATTGTCCGGACAACAAAATCTAAGATCCAACTGCTTATAATCCAAAACGGCTGACGGCGGCCATATTGGATTACGCACATTGCTGAAAAACAATCACAACCGTCCTCTCGCCAATGTCAAGACACACCCAAAGTTTGAAGTTGATCGGTTAAATCGTTCACGAGTTATTGTCCGGACAAGAAAATCTAAAATCCAATTGCTTATAATCCAATATGGCCAACGGCGGCCATATTAGATTACGCACATTGCTGAAAAACAATCCCAACCGCCCTCTCACCAATGTCAAGGCACACCCCAAGTTTGAAGTTGATCGGTTAAATCGTTCACGAGTTATTGTCCGGACAAGAGAATCTAAGATCGAACTGCTTATAATCCAAAATGGCTGACGGTGGCCATATTGGATTACGCACATTGCTGAAAAACAATCACAACCGTCCTCTCGCCAATGTCAAGACACACCCCAAGTTTGAAGTTGATCGGTTGAATCATTCATGATTTATTGTCCGGACAAGAAAATCTTACGGAATTACGGAATCACGGAATTACGGAATTACGGACACCGGTGTTTCTAAGTCCCCCCCCTACTAAGTAGCGGGGGACAATAATGTCACCAACCTGTTAGTTATTACTATAAAGGAATAAATTTTAGCTGATTCCGCATGTGTGTGTGAAAAAACAATGTACACTGCATCTCATACATATCACATGAAGCTGAGAAGCTGTGGATAAGTAAAAGTCCAATAACATTTAGTGCCCCAGGGGTGGGGAAATCCTCCCGAGGGTAGTGCATAGGTTGAACAAGTGTAGCATCATGAAAGCTCCCAGATAAATGGGAATTGGGGGGGTCCATCCAATGATAATCTTGAATGGACCAGGCTTTCTTGTATCAGGGAACCTTCAAAAGTTACAATGAAACATGTAATCAAGGGTTCCCGATGGGTATAGATAACAGTGCAAAAGCTAAGCCATCAATAAATAACAAACAAAAAAATAATTAAAAATAATGAAAATCTAATCATTTCATCAGTCAACATTCAGGAAACTCTCACCAAAGTTTGGTCAGGCCCGACTTGATAGATCTGCAGATATTCAGCGGACAAGAACATGTTGATGGGTATAGATAACAGTGCAAAAGCTGAGCCATCAATAAATAATAAAAAAAATAATTAAAAATCATGAAATCATCATAGCCATCTGAAAATCTAATCATTTCATCAGTCAACATTCAGGAAGCTCTCACCAAAGTTTGGTCAGGCTCGACTTCATAGATCTGCAGATATTCAACGGACAAGGACATGTTGACGGACGGACGGACGCTAGGACGGACGTACGTACATGGCAACGACAAGACCCCACAGCCCTATGGGCTGAGGGGTAAAAAATGGTGGGGAATGTATGCTGAATTTTCCATATGTTTGAGCGGAAAGGCCAGGCTACCTGATGTGATGGGTCACTTGTGGCGGCGAATATTAGGGAATATAATTTTCTCAAGATGTGCTCTGCCAATTTACTACATATTAAGTTAGGTGATTATTTAGTGGTTTGTGACCTCTACTATGATAGCGTTATCCCAAAATAATGAAAATACTGTTACTAAATATTCACATAGTACACATACATCAATGATTACTTCCATGTCTGCATTCTCCCAGTGGCATCAACAGAATAGGTTAATACCCGAAAACACAGTACTCAATTAGCATACTCACATGGTGGTATTGTTAGCTAGTTGATCAGCTAAAGTAGAGGTAACCAAAGATTCAAAATTTGGAACTTAAATATTCCATTGTAACTTTTACCTCCATGGTAGATGTAGGGGTACTGCTGACTTGTCCAAGTTCGATATGAAGTGTACAAAGGTTGAGATAATGTAGTATATTTGTACTACCAATAACCTGTACAGGTAATGAAGGAGAAAAGTGACAGGTGAGATACTGTCCATACTGTGATATATAACCTCCTGACCAGCGTTATCTTCAACTCAATTAGTGTGTAAACTATTCCAGGTCCTATGTAAACCAACTATAAACATGGCTACCACATAATTCAGAGAAATGTAATGACCTTGAAGGACAGGAACCAAATATGCCGAGCAAGTTTGACCTCTAAGGTTTATTCTGGAGATGAACAGGTCTCATTTAGGAATGCTCATACTTTCAACATGCCATTCCAAACTCAATATGGGTACCATTCCATTAGATCATGGGATACCATCAAATGACCTTGCATTGTCACTAAAACACTTCAAATCACTGATGTAGAAGTGGACTAGTTGAGAGCATACTTCCAGTGAAGCTAAATCGATCATAGAGGGCCAGGTTCCCTGCTAGCAGCACCACTTATGGTGCTGCTGCTGTAGAAGACGTGGACCTGGATGGTTTATTTTTATGGTCGATGATATCCCATATCATGCATTAAGAGTATGATTTTGAAAGTGAAATGTTAAGATGCAGATCATGCATTGATACAAAGAAAGGTGTGCAATATAGTTAGTTAGTGGTGTTAATGAGGTTAACAGGAAATGAAAACCCGACGGGGTTGAAGTCCCCGACGTTGAAACAATTGATTTGGCTTGGAACCGTAATGTTCAGTACTTGGCATGGAGAGCAATCCCAAGTGAGGTCCAGTGGTGATCGAGGTACCCACAATCACCAAAGTTGTCCTTATCCGTTCAGTTTTTCATAAGTTATTGTCCGGAAACAAAATTTTAACTAGGCCCCCACGTTATGCCACCTATATGCGGATCGGTGTGAAAAACAATCCCAAGCGATGTTTTGAGGCGAGGTACCATTACCAAATTTGAAAAGAATCCGTTCAATTACTGTCCGGAAACGAAATTCTTACTTGGCCCCAGGTGGTGCCATCTATAGGCAGATTGGCATGAAAAACAATCCCAAGATAGATTTTGAGGCGAGGTACCCACAGAAAAAATTTGAAAAGAATTCTTTCAGTATAATGTCCCAATAAACAAGTATGCTAAGCATACTTGAGATACAACACATATCACGAATCACTAGATTCTTGGTATGTGCTTTAGAATAGGTTTACCAGAAGTCTATTCTGTGAGGTCATATGACGCAGTCAGTATGTTGGCACCTCTTCCCACTTCCCTTATATGTGTTGTAACACCAACATCCCCATCAACAAGTATGCTAAGCCAGTAAAATTTCCCTATAAGCAAATATGCTAATCCACACCAACATCCCCATCAACATGTATGCTAAGCCACTACAATGTCCCCATATACAAGTATGCTAAGCCACACCAATATCCCCATCAACATGTATGCTAAGCCAAGCCAATATTCCCATCAACAAGTATGCTAAGCCAGTACAATGTCCCCATATACAAGTATGCTAAGCCACACCAATATCCCCATCAACAAGTATGCTAAGCCAGTACATTGTCCCCATAAACAAGTATGCTAAGCCACACCAATATCCCCATCAACATGTATGCTAAGCCAGTACAATTTTCCCATAAACAAATATGCTAAGCCACACCAACAGCAAGTATGCTAAGCCAGTAAAATTTCCCTATAAATAAATATGCTAATCCAAACCAATATTCCCATCGACAAGTATGCTAAGCCAGTACATTGTCCCTATAAACAAGTATGCTAAGCCAGTACATTGTCCCCATAAACAAGTATGCTAAGCCACACCAATATCCCTATCAACATGTCTGCTAAGCCAATACAATGTCCCCATATACAAGTATGCTAAGCCACACCAATATCCCATCAACATGTATGCTAAGCCAGTACAGTGTCCCCATAAACAATACATGCTATGCAAGAACGTTTCCGTCAACCAGTATGCCAGTACAATGTCCTCACAAACAGGTATGCTAAGCCAGTACAATGTCCCCATAATCAAGTAGACTAAGCTTGTACAATGTTTCCATTAATAACTATGCTAATCCACACCAATATCCCCATCAACAAGTATGCTAAGCCAGTACAATATCCCCATAAACAAGTATGCCATTCGACACCAATATCTCAATTAACAAGTAGGCTAAACCAGTATAATGTCCCATAAACAAGTCTGCTAAGCTAGAACAATGTTTCCATCAACCAATAGGCTAGTACAATGTCCTCTTAAACAGGTATGCTAAGCCAGTACAATGTCCCCATAATCAAGTAGGTTAAGCAGCTTGTACAATGTTCCCATGAACAAATATGCTAAGCCAGTACAATGTTCCCATTAACAAATATGCTAAGCCAGAACGATGTCCCTGTAAACAAGTATGCTAAGCCATACATTGTCCCCATAAACAGGTATGCTAAGTCTGGACAATGTCCCCAACTACAAGTATGCTGGAGCAGCTATGTGACATCTCCAATCTCCGGTAAATATGTACATTTTCTTAGAAATCCACTTTTATGTGTCTTTAATAGTCACCATTACCAGTTCTATACAAGCAATATTCTAATATATCAACACCTATATATATATGTATGTAATACATACAGACAGTGTATTTTGTTTGATCAGTCCATTTCCACCTTAATAAAGCCACACTTTACTCCAGGGTCAAGTACTGTACATGTAGAGATATAGACTGACCTGGTCCACTTTGAAAAGCAATTGAATGGAATGTTTCACTCAGGCAAGTCAAATATCTGAGTCCATAGCTTGCTTCTACAGATTGGTATAATGAAGAACTTAGACTAAAATTTTCTATAAAGAGGCATGAACATGTGATATTGTTGTTGTTGTTGTTGTTGTTGTTGTTGCTACCTATTTGAAGGGATAAGCAGGAGTATCTCATTTACTAATCCTGCATACATGTATATATTTGAGGCGGTTTTAATGCATTAAACTTGCAAAATTAATTGTTACATGTATTTTAAAACTTCAACACATTTGTGAACTTCATAGATTTTCGATACACAAGATCTTACTTTTTGATAGAAAAAGTTCTCAAACGTTTTTTCAATAGCACTGTTAGGATTACTAAGGATGTACTATTTGTCATTATTTTGAAAATATGTTGAAAATTGTGACAAAATGTTATTCGTCATTACCTATAGGCACATAGGATATGGCAAGATATGATCTATTACTGTTTTACTTAACTTATTTCAAACATTTGATTGGGCTCACTCTATCACAGTGCAAATCGTATTTGAACATTTTTTTAGGTCAAATTTGAGATGTTTTGTCTTCCAGGAATTGACAAAGTTCAGTAACATTTATTTTAAACAAGTTTTTATCCAAATATTGGTAAGTTTTGCATAAATATTACATGTCAACAACCCGAATAACAGATGTATGAAATTTCAAATTGCTATGATGTGTTCAATTTAAGACATTCAAACTTTGCAACAGTGACAACAAAAATGCGAAAACATGTTACTAATCTAGCCCATTGAAATAAATAAATTATTACATGTGTTATATGGTCCATTTAATCCAGCAATGGTGCAATTATGAAGAAACATCTACATGTGCCCTTCAATGAATGAAATTATATATATATATTGCAATTTGGTTCACACTAGGAGGTGAAATAAATTGTGTAGTTCTGATTGCAAACTTGAAGGGATATACTAATAGATTGCGTATGTGGTGATTGTTGAAGTTAAGTACCCATAAAAATGGAAAGTAGCTATGACAATGCATTAATGACTGAAGATTAAATCCCAAGAAAAACTGCTTTTGAAAATGGTATATGTCTGTGAATGTGATTTAACTACACTTTCAATAATATTTCAGTCATATTACGATGTTTGGGTCCTTTAACTTTTCACACCCTAGATCCCAAAGATGTTGGGGGGGGGGTTGCTTTTTATGCCCGGAAACCCCACAGGTGCCCCAGTTATTCACCTCTTAAGACAAGCTCTTAATTCTTTTGATGACCTTGGGAATGCACAGCGACACCCCAGGTCAATCCAATGACCTGGGGTGTGATAACGACAACCAAGGTCAATCCCCAGAAGCCCCACAGGGTCTGATGAGATAAAAAATGCCTGTCCAAATACATGTATGACATTTTGCCAGATTTGGACAGTAGGATTCCTAGAACTCCCAATTTTCAATGGTCCAAATTGTAATATGCCTGTCCTACGGAGAGGTGGATGGGTCTCTGGCTGACACTAATGCTCATACACTAAGGGACAACATCTATCAGAGCCCAGGCTGATCATCCCTGAAATACCTGATGTACAGAGAAATCAGCAGCAATAATTTCTCCATGAAAATTTAACGCTGCCATATTAGAAATTATTTGGGCGTGTAAATTTATGTATGTCTCTCCTGCATCATGCCAACATTTAAAGAGATTTACATCTATTCTTCTAGAAATTCAATTCCAACAGTCCAAGATGAGAGAAGAACAAGTCCAATGCCAAAGACTGGAGAAAACTGAAGTTGTGAAAATAATAATGAAATTATAGTCTACATGAAGATATGGGAGGTATAACAGACAAACATGAACTTACCTACAGCATGGAGATGTGACAATCTGACAACAGAACAGGTGAAACAGGACTGGTTTTACACCTTTATCACTTAGAGAACCACTGAGCTCACAACTCAACCATTTATATCTTCATCAACATCTCATTTGTCATGTTCTCCTTATATCCTAGCTAAGTTGTTTTACAGCCTCAGTGTCATTTATAGGTTCCACTTTGATCTGCTGGTAACACAGGTATGTCTGGTTCGTTAGTCTCAGTGGACAGGTAAACCACTTAGATAAAGATAGAGTGAGATGACTGGAGACAAGTGAAGACCTTCAGCCACTGGCCACTATTATAGCATTAGTAGGATTATACCAGTAAAGTGGTTCAGTAATGGAATTATGTGTTGACATGCTATGTACACCTGCTTATAGAGATGTCTTACCTGTACCATATATTATGGTGATCACTTTACACCAGGTATAGACAGACTAACTTCCCCAGACAACACTTACTGGTACAATACTTCCTTCCCTGGATAGACATCACACACAGGTACTCCAGTCAGAATTGAAAAGAAAGTCCTCCATGTAAAATGATCCTATTGACCTTGAGAACAATGGGTATGGTATAATATACATCAACACTTTACCTCACAATAGTCAGAAAATACTATTATATTCTGCTCTTTAAAATATAGTGATAGAGAAAGGGCAACTCAGGTGTATCTTTATCTGCAAACATTAGCTGGGAGCAGAAACTGATCACACAGACACAATGTTTGAATGAATCGCTCATTTGTTCTACATGTACCTTGAAGGCCATGAATTGTAGGACAAACCCAGCAAACTACACAGTAACAGTTCACTGAAACATCAAGTCTAAAACATGGAAATTCACAGACCACTGGCTTCAGGATTCAATGCTAATGGCAGCTGAATTAGAATAACAAATGATTCCAATAATCTATCCAGCATGTCTGTTAGCCACAGAACACACACCTGGTTTGTACAGCAGGATTATCCTCCGTGTAAGATGTCATGAATTTGTAAGTCAAATTGTTAAGGGCAGAAAATGTGCTGAAAGGCTCAGGAAGGGCCAAGGGGGCCAGGCTCAGGCCCGTAGCCAAGGGGATTTCTGGGTTCGGGCAAACTCCACTTTTGGTAAATATATAAATTTTTCTCATACAAATGGCCATTTCAAACTGAAGCAAACCCCGCATTTGCCTATTTTCTCATATAGCCAGGGATTCATACAAGTCAAAAATTTTACCACCGAAAACTCAATATTACTCCAAATTGAGTTTTCACAATGGTGAATTGAGTTTTCAATTTTTTTTACCGCCAATTCAAAGATTGCGATTGAGTTTTCAATTTTTTTTACCACCAATTCACCCATTGGTATTTATTGAGTTCTCAAATATTTCAACCACCACCATGCACAGCATGTTGTTGGTGTGTTTTAAAAGGGTCAATATATTATACTATGAGCAGGGGTTATTTTTGACAAAAACAATTCATTTACCCAATATCCAAATTCAATAAAACTAATTTTATTCAGCGCGTCTTCAGCTAAAGTTTTCATTGAATGAAGTATAAAAACCAAGAGATTTACATGTAACGTACCACAAGATCAGTCTGAATAACATTGGACATATGGGAATCTATATCACGAATGAAATCGGTAAGAGAATTCAAGCAGTAATTGTTCAAAACAGCAGAGGATCGAATCAGGAAACATGCCCTCTTGTCTGCAGTTAACTGCACCAAACACAGCCTCTGCAAGTTTAATAAAGTTTTTATATGAGACAGATCTGCCAAGTTCTAAAGTCTAAATTTTCTGAAAACTACCGAATATTTGGATGGTCACATTCACCCAATGTTAAATCAGTGCTATTTATCTCCTGCTAATTTTTTCCAAAATCCATTTCTGGAGATCACCTCGTATTTAATTTCAGGTCTCATAAAATTCCTTCAGGACAGGCCTGTATACAGATGTACATTATCCTCTGGCTAAATTTTCAATGAAGGTTATAGCTAACTAATATATACAGGGATTCATAGAAGTCCAAATTTTTACTACCCACTATAAAATATTGAGTTCTTTTTATGCTCAAATAGTAAACATTTATAAACAATGTTTCTATTTATTAACAAATCAAACCTGTTTCAATTCTATGCCTAATTAATCTCCGTCAGGAAGATATACAACGTAGAAAACGGAAGTTAAACTCAAAAGTTAGCTCCCCTTGCGGAGAATAGTCCGCCAGGGGAACTCCCATCCACTCCAGCAGGATTACTATAAAGGGTCTGCACAAACCATTATCGTCCTCTTTTCTCATAATAATAACCGAGACCAGTAGTGTTTGAGGCCGGCATGAGGGGACGGAGGGAGGGACAATCAAATTGAAACAGGTTTGATTTGTTAATAAATAGAAACATTGTTTATAAATGTTTACTTTTTATGTCACAAATAAACCTGTTTCAATTCTATGCCATAGTACCAACATATGGAGGAGGGAATCTCGGCCTTGTGGTAACTCCCATAGCAGACTAGTAATCGCTGGATTGACACAGACATGGATATCAAATCGAGACATTAACTCCACAAATTAACTCTGGCCGTAGTTGCATAGAGTAATTGGGGAAACTGATACAGTTTACTTATCTTCAGATTGTCTCCATCCATGAAGCTGTGCTCGTGGTGTGGTACAGCAATCCAACCAAGATTATTCCTCGTGTGCCTTCGGCCGCTTAGATAGGTCCTCTTGGTAGGCACTGTATGATACTGCAATGGTACTCTCTAACCCAAGCGTTGAACATACAGGGCGATACTTGGTCTGACCATAAGTATTCTGAGGGACACTCCAACTTAGAGGGCCACCAAGACCACACCACTCTCAGTAACAAGCACCCTCAGGACAATTCACCATTCTAGGAGAGATGAGAAGAACACGCTGGAATTGTCGTGCAAGTTCGCTGGATCCCGAAGCTCGTCGTCAACCCTCTGTACTTGCATCACTAATGTTGACCCTAGGCCTGGAGCAGGTGTTCTTTTGGGAAGACTGGCCAGGGACCCAGCTGAGAGATCTAGAAGGAAGTCAGTTTCTGAAAGACACAAGCAAAGTGCTGTTAAGGTAAAGTTTTTATTACTCACCATAGTGTCAGGCCTTTATAATGATGCTGCATTCCTGGCTGGCCATCTGACATATTTCTTCCTTCTAGCATGTAATGAATGGTGAAGATGATACAGCAAGTTGTCTGATTTGCTGCGATGATCCAAAATGCCGCCCCCCCCCCTTTTTTGAATTTTTTTACTTGACCACGAATTGGGCGGCTACCAGAGGCCCAAGTGTGGTCATACTATCTGAGTGAACTGACATATCTCTCAGATAGAAGATGGTGAACGTGGAGTTCGTCGTCCAGGCACAAGACTGGACAATGTCATGGAGGGACAAGTTCTTCCATAAAGGCCAAGATGAAGCTATGGCCCGGATCTCATGAGAAGAAGCGTTAGACAACAGTGGAGGGGCTTCAATGGCCAGTTGATAAGACCACTTAATGGTTTTACTCAGCCATGCGGCAATGGTATTTTTTGTAATGTCACACTTGGCAGAAGGGCGAAGAGACAGAAACAATAGGCGCCGAGAGCCACGAACGGAGTCAGTACGTGTAAGATAGTGACGTATGGCTCGAACGGGACATAGCAGAAGATCGTTCTCAAGACCATGTACAAAGTCTGATAACGCAGGAATGGAGTACGAGCGTTGAGCGCACGGACCTGAACGAACAGATTCATTTTTGGCGATAAATTCAGGAATGGGCCGAAAAGAAATGCAGGACCAATCCGCTGTCCAGGTCATGGACGATCTTTCAAGAGCGTGGAGTTCAGACACTCTGGAGGCCAAAGTGAACGCCGCCAAGAAGGCCGTCTTATAAGACACAGCTTTAATAGACGCGGACCCCAAGGGTTCAAAGGGTGGATGAATCAGAGCACACAGAACCACACCGATATCCCACTTCGGTAACAGTTGGCGAGTACGACGCGACTGTAAGGCGAAGGCGCGAATTAGCGCAGATATGTTATCATTAAGGCTAATGTCAGTACCCGAAGTAAGCCGTAATACCCTAGCCAAAGCAGATCGATACCCCTCGATGGTGGTGATTTGAAACTTCTTATCCCGGTGGAGGTGAAGGAGGAAGTCCGCTACTAGGGAAACAGAGGCAGTGTTGGGATCGGCATCATGTTGTCGGCACCAGGAGACGAAATAGGCCCATTTCGCCTGATAGAGCTGCGATGTGGAGGATCGGTTGGCTGAAACCATCGTCCGTGCAACCTCTGCTGAAAATCCTTGGAGAGAGAGTGCACTCTGGATAGTCTGCAAACGTGTAGGTTGAGCCACCGCGGGTTGTGATGGAGAATCCCGTGCGGTTGACATAACAGGCTGGGCCAAACTGGGAGACATCGTGGTGGGGCAGTGAGGAGCGGAACCAGGATCGGAAACCACTGTCGACGAGGCCACCACGGAACTACTAGCAGAATGATGCAGTCGTGTTGAGAGATCTTTTGAAGAACCTCCAGAATCAGGGCCATTGGTGGGTAGGCATAAGCTAGGAAGTTGTCCCAGTTGATAGATAGAGCGTCGATGGCGAAGGCTTGAGGGTCCAGAATCGGACTGACGAACAGGGCTAACTGGGCGTTGTTCCTTGTCGCAAACAAATCGATCAAAGGTGGTTCCCAAATGTTGCAAATTTGCTTGAACACCTCTCGATGAAGTTGCCACTCTGTCTGAAGGACGGTGTCCGGCCTGGACAAGCTGTCCGCTAAAACATTGAGACGACCAGGAACATGGCGAGCATGGATGTGACAATGATGACTGCGCGCCCAGTCGTACAGATTCCACACCAGATGAAACATTGATAGAGATCGGGTGGTACCCATCTTGTTGATGTGGGCAATAACCGTGGAGTTGTCCGTCGCGATGAGAAGAGACGAGTTCGTGAGGTGTACACTCCAATGTCGAACCGCTAAAATGACAGCCTTCATCTCCAGGAGGTTGATGTGAAGTTTGGCATCCAAAGTCGACCATCTGCCGGACACTTCCAAGTCGTCCAGATGGGCACCCCAACCGGTCTCCGAAGCATCGGTATAAAGATGGTGAACCGGAACCGGAAAACGGAATGGAACTCCCTGCATGACGTTGAGGCGGGACTGCCACCAAATCAGATGTGGATGTAGAGACGTCAAAACCGGAACCGCAGGATTTAGGGATGGCGTCAGAAGAAAGGGGTACAGATGATACTGTAGAGGTCGAACTTGAAGACGGCCGTAATGAGTAAGACCCTGAGTGGAAGTCAGCAAACCCACCAGACTTTGCCACTGCTGCCGAGTCTGTGACGTTGATGACAAAAACTTTCGAATTAGTAGTTGAATTTTGTCCCAACGGTCCTCTGGCGGATACACCAGTTGTAGTCGTGTATTGAAAACTGCTCCGATGTAACGGCGAACCTGTGCCGGAACTAACTCTGACTTGAGAGGGTGAGGTATGAACCCCAGGTGACGTAACACCAGTAACGTGAACCGGACCTGGGCGTTGAGAAGGGATTCGTCCGCCGCCCACAGAAGTATGTCGTCGATGTAGACTTCTATCTGAATCCCTCGTAAGTGAAGAAAAACCATAACCGGAGTGGTAATCCGGGTAAATAACCAAGGAGCGATGTTGACCCCGAAAGGGAGAACCTGCCATTCGAAGCGTCGATCGTTGATCATGAAGCGTAGGTAACGGCGATGGCGTGGATGAATTGGAATGTGAAGATACGCATCCTGGAGATCGATTGAGGCCAGCCAATCCTGGAGATGTACACGGGCCCGAATCGATGTCACAGAAGGCATCTTGAAATGAGGAGGAGAGATGAGGTGAAGCTTGTTCAAAACCTTTAAGTCGATCACCATGCGCATCTGGTCTGAGTCCTTCTTTGGAACCAGAAAGACGTGGCTGTAAAATCCCACACTGTCTTCGGCCCGTGGTAATTCTCTTACTGCTCCCTTGTCCATGAGCGTAGTGACCGAAGATAGGAGCGTCTGTAAATGATCTACAGGAACTGGCAGACGAGAGGGACGAGGCCAAACGATGAGTTTGGGCAAAGACTGGAAATTGAAAAGAAAACCTTCTTTTAAAACTTTGATAATCCAGACGTCGTTGGTGATGAGCCGCCAATTCTCGTGGAAGACTTGTAGACGCCCGCCCACGACCTGATGAGAGAATGAGCGGAAGGCAGGAAGTTGAAAATCTACGGGATGAACAGGCACGGGATAGTCATTTACTGGGACGTCCACTTCGTTTGGTAGATTTACCCCGAAAGGAACGACGTCCACGACTTTGTGGAGGTCTGTCAATTCCGCGAAAATTACTCCGAGGGGCCGCTTCTTGTTGAGTGGTAGTAGAAGAAGAAGTACGACCCCGTCTAGACTTACGGTCAGTGGCGACACCCGGACGACGAGCTACTGCAGCAATAAGGCGAGATGTCCGTTCTTCCCGAACTGAAGGCATAACCGACTCAATGGCCTCGTTGAAGATGAACTTAGATGCCAAAGGTTGATGAATTAGTTGATTTTTAACCAACAAAGGAACATCCGGTTTGAGTACTTTAAGTAAGGAATCTCGTTGAGCCTTAAGAAGCGAAACGTAGGAAAACGAACCAGCATGGATGACTCGACGATTAGTCTGTATGAGCGTGTCCAAAAATCCACGCAAATAAGCTACACGGCCCGGAGACAAGCAGGCCGACCCATCATCACGAAGTAAGGTAGGGTCCAAAGCAATACGAGACGTCGCTAACAGAAACCAATCTGCGGTGGATGAAGCACGTTGTATTTCCTGCAGCATTTCCATAACATTACCCATAGCTTTGGAAGGGACCGAATAAGGTGTCGACGGGGACACCTTAGAAATGTTACTCAAATCCCGATCTCGTTTAGGTGGTTTGTTGGGCAATACGTCATCATGTATGTCAAAACGAGGCCGCAACAAAGGTTTATGGAACTTGTTGTCGTCCTCTAATTGTCGCTCAAACTTTACTAAAAGATCCTTCCAGGCCGGTGATGGCGCACACGAAGGACGAAATGTAGATGTTGAAGGCGTAGAAGCTAAATATGCCGCCGTCGAACCTTCCGTATGTGATGGTAACTCAACGGAAGCCCGCGGCATGTCCGGTAACAATGACAAAAGCGCCTCCATTTTATCAGCATTATTCATGTTATGCGTAGATTCCGGCTTTTCTACAGAAGAGGTGGAATTATCATCAGACTCGTCATCTGAACTCGACGAGACTGGCAAAGTCGGACGAGAAATACGACTCCGGCGAGAAGTAGGCACGTTATGGACGACC
This sequence comes from Hanleya hanleyi, assembly GCA_036873755.1. NCBI lineage: Eukaryota > Metazoa > Mollusca > Polyplacophora > Lepidopleurida > Hanleyidae > Hanleya > Hanleya hanleyi. Next base: position 21,014 of record JAVTVY010049661.1, read on the forward strand.
ACCTGATCAAGGAAAGGAGTCCGGGAGTGATGAACGTGACGGTCTAGATCCGAAGGCGATATCGCAATTCGTGGTAGACGGACTGGAGACACCGGAGAATGTAGAGTCGAAGTACGTGAACGGTGAGCCGTAGAACGGGAAGGCCGACCTGTAGTATCTCCATCACCCGTAAAGCGAGAATCACGAAGCGGTGAACGAGATTTCCGAGTAGGAGATGGAGAACCACCGACATGTGATAACAAGGGATGTGGTGTAATAGATCGAGGCGGGAACACAGCAATCTGAACTGGAGAGCGAGAGCGTGAACGGCTTCGATGCGTACGTGAGCGTTGAGAAGAAACATGAACCCGACGATGTGAAGAATTTCGATCTAGCAAAGTCGGAGAATCCAAATCCGCAATCTGAACCGAGAAGGGAAGGACCGAATGACCGACCATAGTACGCGAAGCTGATTTAGACGTACGTTTTTCTTTAACACGTAAAGGAGAAATCGACACCCGGCGACGTTTACTCCGTTTACCTGTAGCGGAATGTAAACCAATAGACAAAGGAGAGGTCGATATAACATGGGCCTCCACTGCATTCCTTTGTTCCGCGAGAACAATAGAATGCTCAGAGGTGGCAGGTTTAGGACGGGAAGTCTTTGTTGGTGTAGACAATGAAACCGGTCTGGCTGCTGCCATAGACAGGCCTGTACATGTAAGGCTGTCTAAAACCTGCGTTTTTCTCAGACTCAAAACTTTCCCACTAGGAGGAATATTTACAGAGGTGGGAGAGTTTTGATTACTATGAACTACATTTAAACCAATGCCAACAATGTCTTCGTTGGCTTCCATGTCATTGACAAGGGCAATCTCTAACACGCGTCTGTCGACCTCCGAAATCATCGGGTCGTCAGAAGCCTGCAGAAGGTGAGCTCGTCTAGCCTGAGCATAATTCGCCCACGCTAGCGAGTCCCATGATACACACTCGGCACATGAACTGCGCCGGTAACATAATTCTTTGCATAAAAAACAAACCGTGTGGGCGTCCAAACCGGACCAGGTTTTCCCACACGTAGTACAATTTGAAACTGGAATCTCAGACATGATTTATGAAAGAAATTCCAACCAAAGAAAGAATCTTTGAACTCAAGAAAGAAAACAAGTCAATCTCGTATAAGGATACTGCGGGTCGTTAACAACAACAACCCAGGTTGTATAAAACACTTCTTCCTGTGATGTGCACTGCGTGAGGTACAACAGAGAAAAGAGGACGATAATGGTTTGTGCAGACCCTTTATAGTAATCCTGCTGGAGTGGATGGGAGTTCCCCTGGCGGACGATTCTCCGCAAGGGGATCTAACTTTTGAGTTTAACTTCCGTTTTTCCTGACGGAGATTAATTAGGCATAGAATTGAAACAGGTTTATTTGTGACATAAAATGAGTTTTTCCAAGTTT
>JAVTVY010049662.1:0-22700 GCA_036873755.1 Hanleya hanleyi
TTTTGGGCGGTGACATGGGGGCCCAAGAGGCAGAGGGAGGTGGTGGTGGTGGTTGGTGTCGGTTCGATTGCTGCATAAAGGCCCAACGGTTAGGATTCCCTACCAATTCTTGAGGGATGTGCGTGTCTTTTAATCCCTGAGCAAAGACTTCCCAGCACGGTGGATTAGAGTGTTTGCGAGAACGGACCATATCGTTGATCAAATCGGTCATATGAGACCCCGGCACCACTTTGTTTCGAATCAGCAGTTTTCCTTCCGCGTTCCAACTCATATCGGCATTCTGTTTCACCCGATCCAACAATAAACGGGCCTTGGTCTTGAAGGCTTTAGGCACACTGGTCAACACTTCCTCTTCCAGCTCAGGTGAAGGGGGTGACGGGGATGTGAGAGTAGGCGTGGTGGTGGTGGGTAGTTGTGGCAGTGTACTAGTACTACTACTCCCTCTATATTGATCCATAAACGTCTGGTACCGGTTCAGCGTATGATGGTAGAGTTGAATTTTCTCGTGATCGGGGAGTCGACGTTGCAGTATACTATTCATCTCTTCATCCAGAGACTGGAGTTGTTGCACTGTGGCCGGTACGGGATAGGGTGATTGCAAACTCTGTAACAGTCGAGGTTCGACTAGCATCATTTTTTTTGTATGTTCCATGTTAGCGTCCCAAGATGGAGCCTAGTAACGGTCCCAGTACAGTAGCGGCTAAGGGAGCGAGGAGTGCGCCGAGAAATCCACCTCGCTGTAACACCTGTTTCTTTTTCTTGACACTGCCCGTCTTCTTCACCAACGTTCGGAGACCCGCCTTGTGCAGTTGCAATTTCCCTTTCTGCAGAGGACTGAGTGGAACATTGCCTTTTAACACATTATGGGCCACTTCACACAAACACCGTACCAAGTCGGGATCCGCGCCGCGCACCAGGGCCCGGCCCACCTCCGGTGGCGCGCTGCGTAATACGCGCAGGGCCGCCGCGTGCTTGCGTACGCGTGCAGACATGATGATGAATGACGGCTAGAGTGCGTTGTCTTCTTCTTTTATCTTTATTTTCTTTTTTCTTTACTCATTTGGGTGTGTACACCGTCTGCACCTCGCCGGGAAAAATGAGGGTACGCAATCGCAGGGTAGAGGGCGTGTCTTGTTTCAAGTCGATGAGTAGATACCCGTGAGCGGGTTGGGTAGCATCTTCAAAGGCTTCTCGTACAAAGGCCGTGTTTTTAGGGTACATCTGTTGGGCTAGTTGGGTAATTTGGGAAGCGTCTCTGGGGTTTTTGAATAACACCACATACTGAGCATTCAAACTAATGTTCCTGTGCTCTTTGTTCTTACTGAAGAGATTCTGCACGATGTAGATGATGCTCAACCGACGATAATGGCTTCCTTTGGTAAAGAGACGGGTGATTCGACTGTCCGTTTCCGTCATGAGATCGTCCACCACCACCAAGGTGTCTTGGGGTGTATCCTCAGGGGGTAAGCCTTCCACTAAGGTGAGTCCCGGGACACGGGCCAGTTCCTGGTACATGGGTTGCCAAGCTCCATAACACCACAGGATGCGAGCTAGAGGCGGTGAAATGAGGGCTGACCCGTGTTGGATCAGACGTTGAACGAAGTGTGTTTTTCCTGACCCTGTCGGTCCAGCGATGAGACACGTGAAAGGATGCTGCCACCGAGGATCCATAGTTTTTTTTTTTTTTCTTCTTTATTTGGTGATTTGCGCTCGACGGTTAGAAGCCCACCACCGTTGTCGGGGATCCCACCGGGGATCGTAGTCGAATGGATACCGTTGTCGTGGTAAACGTTGTGATTCACGGGGATCCACTGCAAATATGTTTAGCAGCGTGGTGGTGTTGGTGGTGGGGTGGAAGGATCGTCGCTTCTCAGGGATGACGGCGGAGGATGACGTGGAGTCGTGGTAGTACGGGACGTGGTCGTCGTGGATGGCTGGATGTAGCGGGTAAAGGGTGACGTGGTGGTGGTGATGGCTGGAGTAGACGGTGTGGTCGGCGTGGTAGACGTCTGGGTTGATACGTGGCGAACCCTTGACGTCTTGGATGGCGTAGGCAGCGTCGTCGTCGTGGTAGTGGTGGAAGTGGTGGATGATGGAGATGTGGAACGCAGGGTGTTCAAACAGGATATCACGGTCGTCAAATCGTAGAACACGACTGTAAATAACGTACCCAGAACCACTACTAGACACACTATAGTACCCACTTGTGCTTTTCGAGTTCGTAATAGTAAGGGTAGACGTGTACTATCCATGGTACAATCCTACACTGAAGGCTGGTGATGATAGGGGTTAGAATTTATAGACGTTTCATGTCACGGCCAGACACCCAGGAATTAAACGAACGAGGCCATCCTTGCCATTTGACGAGATGATAGGGAATGCCACGTCGATGTTCCGTTTTCAAAATCTTTTCCACCGTGTAGTAGTCTTTCGGTGTTTTCACTGGGTTGTAATTCTGCCTCGTAAAACGTGCCTTGCAGTCTCTCTCCTTGTAGATCTTCCAGTTGATAGACGTGTGGCTGTCGAGGTTTATGGCGAACGATGACAAAGTGCTCGTCACTCCAGTTGGGCAAGTAACTTTTCTCAAATTGGCCTTTCACTTTACTAATCCGTACCACATCTCCACGTTTGTAACGGGGTGCCGTGAGTGATGGACTGGATGAGTACAGCGTAGCACGCACTTGATGTTCGTTGCGTTCTGTCACATCACGGGGAGCTCGCTGGATACTGCGATGATAGGCGCGATTGTACCCTTGCACCAGTTGAGGTAGTACATCGATGTAGCGTCGAGTGTTTTGGGCGGTAAAATACTTGTACATTCGGCCTTTGAAGGTACGATTGAAGCGTTCCACCACAGAAGCTTTCGTCTCGTTGTACGTATGAAAGAAAAATACCTTCTGTTTCTTAAGAAAGGCTTGAAAGGGTCGGTTGAGAAATTCTGTGCCTTCATCCGTTTGTAAATAAAGAGGTTTGCGCCCCGTCTTGAAAATCTGCTGGAACGCTGCTATTAGATTCTCTCCTGTTTTGGTGCGAATGGGTAGTACCCAGGCATACTTGGATAAAATATCGATACAGGTCAATATGTACCGATGTCCATCATTGTGAGGTGCAAATCGACTCATGTCCACTAAATCCGCCTGCCATTGCGCGTCTATACCTCCGACGATCACACGGTTACGGCGAAAATGTCGTCGGGCTGCTCGGTGTAAACTATAAGTGTCTTGGGTTTTTAACCAGTCTCGAACTTCAGTTCGACTGATGCCTTGAGAATGGGCAGCTCGAGCGAGCGCTCCCACAGCGCTATACGCGGCTGGACTGGTAGGGCTGTAATACAAATCGGTTAACACCTTGTTAATCACTGTAGACTCCTTTTTTCCCTTTCGGTCCCGCTTCATCACGGGCTTCTTCTTACCCTTCATCGTTCTGGGTCGCCGTCATGTGTGTGGGTCGCTTCATCAGGTGACACTGTCACTATAGCCTCTGTGCATTCTATAGATATAGTACTTTCCCCGGCTGTATCATCATCATCATGTTTTTTTTCATAAGGTTCAGCCAGCGCGTCTTCTATAGCACGAACCCACGCCAATTGGTCGGGTGATCGGTCGTCCGGTGTAAACAACTGGTCCACAATAGGCACTACTTTCTCCAAGGCTGACCACATAGAGGGAGTTAGGATGATACTTCGCGTAGGCTCTTGGTAGCGGCCCAGACGTATGAAGAGGGGAGGTACGGAATATACGTAGATGGCATTGTCCAGGTGGATGAGGTCTCCGTCCAACTCACCGCTCAACACCCGTTTAAATTTAGTCCAGCCATCACGCTGTAGCGTCACCGTATTCGATAGCATCTCAGCGGGCGCCCAGTAAATAGCTTCATCGTCATTCACCAGGGTGACTTTATCTTGATAGACGTATAACCCCACACTGGGTGTAAGAGGCAGGATGGCTCGTAGGTAGGTTGACATGCTTGCTCTAAATGTCGAACGGTGAATGACACACACTCTGTCTCATCCCTGGTATTTATAGGGTCAGGTACTATTCTGTGAGAGGCGGCTCCTGTGGAGAGAGTACTTCATCGACCATGGGCACTACTTGTTGCAAAGCCGTCCATAGATCGGGGTCCAGAGTAAATCCCCCTCGCTTGAGACACAGAAGTCGCGCAAAATAAGGTCCGCGGAAAATGTACACGTCGTCACACAGGTGAATGCTATCTCCGTCGAGATCACCGCATAACACACGTTTCAAGGTAATCCAGCCTTCCGGGGATAAAGAGACACGGGCGGGTTCTGACGTACACCAACATCGGCTATCATCATCGATCAGCTCCACGCGTTGGGGGTATAATAATAGCGTACAATCCGGGGTAAGCGTACGGGTAGCTAGAGAATTGGCCTCAGGGTAGAGTACATCGTGGACATCGGTGATAATAGCTTTCAGCACTTGCCATAATGCCGGCCGCAGTAGAATAGCGGCACCCCCACACTGTTCTAGCCGCGGAAAAAAAGAATCATCTCTACCACTCCGCAGGTATACACCGAGTCCCACATGCATAAAATCCACTTCGGGCTCTTTTCCCTGTAACAACCGTGTTAATAGAGTCCAGCCTGGTAAACTTAAACATAACTTCACTTCTATAGGATGTTCTTTGATGAGCTGCAATTCATGATCATACACCATGAGAATCACATCAGACGTCAGTTGAAAGAAAGCGAGCTCCTTTGCGGGCGCTGCCATAATGATGAATGACAAAAATACCGGCCAGGCAAAATATATATATACCGATTCTTGCTAATTTCATCGTAATAAAAAAATTGTCAATAAAAAAATTCATACCCTGTTCTAGAAAATAATTAAATTGACAATGCAATTTTTTGTAGGCGGACCAAGAGTGCATAAATTGATATTCTTGAGTAATTAACATGATAAAATAAAATAATATCATTGCTGGGATATAATATCAAGTCATCATAATTACCAGAACAATCAATAGTGCTCTGAGATATGCAAAACCCTATACTTGGAAAGCCATACTATATAATGTAATAGATGCTATACGTACGTGAAGGTACTTTTTTAATGCTAAACTGTGTGCCCATAGTGCGCTTACTGCTGGCGAGAGGGTTCCCGATTCTCCAGCCAACTCAGGGCCCCTTTTGACACAGCTTATAAATTTAAGGAAACGTTAATTCAATAAAACAATTAATGAAATAGGTAGCCAACATCCTTTTCATAATGCTACCTCAATAAAACAATGTAATTCATACGACAAACACATTTAATAAATTACGAAATAGCATTAATTGCAACAAATTTCATTTCTGTCACAACAGAGTTGCGTCCCATTTTTTTGCACCAAAATTTGAATCGGGAACTGCGCACGTTGTGTTTCTTGCAGTGAAACGAAGGGTATGTTTTTATAATTTTCTAGAGTTCTCTTTCGATAAACCCGCTGGAATTTTCACCGAGCTATTATAAGGTTGTAAGTCATAATGTTGACGTATTTTTAACCAGGAAAACCAATTTATTTTCAATGTACGGAGTTTTTCACACTACCGGACTTTAACATTAGGCGTGAAAAAATGACTAAAATAATAAAATAACGGCGTAGTCGAGCGCTAGGCTGCTAAAATTTTAAATACTACACCATGAATTATCTGAGTTCAACTTGCAATAAAATTTATATATGCACTGGCAATTATTGTAAAATCACAGCCTTTTATAATTGAGAAAGAAACACACACCGATTTTTCAACGTACGCCAGAAAAACAGACAGCCTACACGATTTCACCGACGTCCGCGCTTTTGTTATATATAGCTAGCGGTCCGCTTCATAGGCTCATTCGAAAACTTTTTCAATGCCACAACAACAGAGAGAACACAGAGAGAAATATGAAGCAAGCAGCAGCAAAGATGTCCACCACCGAGCAAAAGGGAGAAGTACCGAAGTTATCAAGGAGGAAGAAACGAGCGATGATCAGAGAGATCAAACAGTTCTGGATGAGGGAATTTTCCGGATGGCAGGCGATGCTGCTTGACGGTGTAGAAGGAAGGCACGTGAGCACCGCCGAGAATGTTCGGGCATTACTAAACGCTGTTCGAACCACCATCAACGAGGAGGGGTGGTTCGACTTATTACAGCGGACCATGGGTGAAGCCATGCACCCCACCCCTCCTCCGGCAACAGCGCCCCAGCCATCACCATCACCACCGGCAACAGCGCCCCAGCCATCACCATCACCACCGGCACCCTTTCCCCTGCAAGACCTGCCCTCCCGGATTTTTGAAGAACCATCATCACCCATCACCACCATAGCACCGGCCAATTTTTTGGATGGACTACCAATTTTTGAGGACCATAATGATGATGACGATGAAGTTCAACACCTGTATACAATCAGCCCCTACCGGTACTTTTCCGTGAGTGAGATGAATAGTACGGGGGAGTAGATAGGAAAACTCCCCTGGTGAAGAAAACACCATATCAAATTGATTCTAACCGTCCTTTTCAGGACGAACCAATGCTTCGAAAGAGGAAGCTTCTAATAATTTGGCACACAAATTTCAAAAGCACAGATCTCCCACATTACCCCTGTTTTATTAGCAAACTGCAACACCAAAAAAAAACAATCCCTGCCCAAATATTAACAGTCCTTGTGAGGACTAATCTCTCTCTTATAAACACAGGGTTTTATTTTTTCTTTTCTCTCTCTCTCCCAGTAATTAATTAATTAATATTACACAGTCCGAATGATAACGGACTGACATTTATTTTTTATTTTGATAGGGAGTTATAACAGCCCGAATGATAACGGGACTGAGAATTTATTTGAACCAGGACAGGATATATATGTGTGTGGGAATCTGATGTTAATGTGCATTTTTTAGAAGTTTTCCCTTCCGGAAAAGATGGGTGGTTATAAAAATAACCTTTTTAGATATGTAATAAGCCATTACATCGTTGACAGGGCTTGTTGACGTTGTATTCTATCAGTACATACGGGACATGTCAAAGGAATCAATTGACACACTCGGGGTGTATTAGCCTGGGCGCACGTTGGTATTTGCGTGTATCGATGAATACAAGTTTCGCATAATGCTTGGTGTCCGCAGGGATGGATAGCATATTTCGCAAATTGGTTAGTGCATTCCACGCAGGATAAATATAAGGCTGCCTGACGTTCTGTGTTGCACCCCAGTGTTGTTGTTGCTATTGCCCAAACGTAGCACATCTCGTCTTGATTTTCTTTTTGGCTTATTTTCCGGGTATTCTCTCTTATCCTGTTCTTCCTTGCATCTTTCCTGTGTTTTCTCTCCTGTTGTCGATTCCTATTGATTCTGACATCTTTTCTGTTTTTTCTCGCGTCTATCCTCTTTGTTGTTCTTCTTAAGTCTTTCGTCTCTCTTTTTCTGGAGTCTTTCTTTTTTTGGAGTACTGTAGTCTTCTCCTCCGCATCTTGTCCTTCTTCTGTATGGGTTCCATCTGTATGGGTTCCATCTGAATCGGTTCCATCTGTAGCGGTTCCATCTGTATGGGTTCCATCTTTTTCTTTAGCTTGAGGGCTTTGTGGTTTCAACATCATCGTTTCTAACATCTGGTCTATGTTGTCAAAACATTGGTATTCGTCTGGGGTAACATCCGGTGTGGCTGCTAGGGCGAAGAAGTTACTAAGCTGCGATGTTTCTGGGGGGTCTAGACAATCACAATGAGGTGTGGTTGGTGGAGGGTAGTTCCGGGGTTGAGGTGGTGGAAATAAGTCTTTCATTATATCATCTAACCAGGGTTCGTCATGTACCATATTAATGATATTCCCAAGCAGTTGTACTTCATTGTCATCATTTGGGATGATGTCTGGTATATCAATATCCATGAGTGGCTCCATGACTGGGCACTGAGGCTAATTGTGAATGACTGAAAAAATACTGCGCACTATTTATAGTGTAAAAAGCACGGACCGTAGCGAAAGCACTCTAGCTGTGTCGTCTGCTACGCTCAACAAAAATATATTTGTGTTTCTTTTCCAATTATAAACGGCTGTGATTTTACAATAAATCAGGGCACGTATAAATTTTATTTCCAATTAAACTCAGGCAAGTTATGGTGTAGTATTTAAAAATTTTTAGCCGCCTAGCGCTAGACTATGCCGTTATTTTTAATGAATTTAGCGATTTTTTACACCAAAAAATTTTAGCAGATACCACCCATGTCAGGGCACGTATAAATTTTATTTCCAATTAAACTCAGGCAAGTTATGGTGTAGTATTTAAAAAATTTTAGCCGCCTAGCGCTAGACTATGCCGTTATTTTTAATGAATTTAGCGATTTTTTACACCAAAAAATTTTAGCAGATACCACCATATTGCACTGACTGACACCGGCCGCCATCTTGCACCCACCTCCCACCACACATGCCGACATTTTGCACCCACCTCCCACCACACATGCCGCCATCTTGCACCCACCTCCCACCACACACAGCCGACTAGACTATAAATAACGTGTAGTATATTGACATTTATTCACAAATACAATCATGAGTACAAGAAGACGACCACTGTTCACCTACCACCCCCCTAGAGACCCTAGAAATGCTGCTACAGAACACAGAGAGATGATTAGCAGTGAAGAGGATGGTGGAATAACCATAATTACAAGCTTTCAGCAGGTTTTGGGAGACGAAGCCATGATTAGACGAAGTACAGAGGAACTGGAACAACTCCGGGGAGATGTAATAGCAGAAGAAGATGGACGGTTGCAAAGACTAAGTGAAGAACATGACCAAGAAATTAGCACGATGGTGACCATAGAAGAAGAATCCGACGACGACGATATAACTGATGAGGAAAACGGACAAGACCTTGCATGGTTAAATAGCAATAGACCTCCAACTACAACAACAACGACGTCGCCTGCCGAAACTCCCAGTATAACGACTTCGGCTGAAGACCGTGCATGGTTAAATAGCAATAGACTTGCAACAACGTCGCCTGCCGAAACTCCCAGTATAACGACTTCGGCTGCAGAAACACCACCACAACCATGCTCTTGGGGCGAAGCCGAAGTAACCCGCCTCAACGAACGGATTAACGCCATGCGGGAAGACATGAATGTCATGGAAGCGGAGATTTCCAGACAGAACAAACAACTACATAAAGAAGAAAAAATATCAAGGTGTAGTGTCTGTACGGATGAAGAGAGCTTGTACGCTGTATTACCATGTGGCCATTTATGCATCTGTAAAGATTGTTGGGTCACGCTGACGTGTGTAGGAGACATGTGCCACTGCGTTGAAGCAGGCGAAAACCATTTAAAAATCAAGTGTCCAATCTGCAGGAAGCATGTGGGTGGAATAAAAAGAATCTACCGCGCATAAAAACAAGTGTCGTAACACTTTCAAAGGCCCTTTTCAGGGCCAACCCATCTTTCCGGAAGTGGAAACTTCTATCAAAAGCACAAAAAAATTAACACCAACTCCCATCATCCTCTCCTCAAAGAAAAAAAAAATTTAAATTTTTTTACAATTTTTTTGAAATTATTGAAAAAAATAAAAATTGAAATTATTGAAAAAAAAGGATTATTTCAACCCCACACCCAGTCCATTAGATGCCCCTTCATGAATGCTTAACATTCATACCTCACTCGACTCCATTGGACCATTAGGGGCTCCCCTAGCTCCAAAAAAGGCTATTTTCATACCCTTCGGCCGCCGCGCATGCGCAGAAGGCCGATATGTCAACCCCACACCCAGCCCATTAGATGCCCCTTCACCTAAGCTTCAATTTGATACCTCACTCGACCCACTCCACCCCCCAAAAAAAAAAAAAAATGAAGGTCGATATCGACCTTCAAAATAGCCTTTTTGGAGCTAGGGGAGCCCCTAATGGTCCAATGGGGTCGAGTGAGGTATCAATGTGAAGCATTCATGAAGGGGCATCTAATGGGCTGGGTGTTGATTGGACGAGAGCTCTGTTATTTTCATACCCTTTTCGGATATCGACATTCATTTTTTTTATTTTTTTTTTGGGGGGGGGAGTGGGTCGAGTGAGGTATCAAATTGAAGCTTAGGTGAAGGGGTATCTAATGGGCTGGGTGTGGGGTTGACATATCGGCCTTCTGCGCATGTGCGGCGGCCGAAGGGTATGAAAATAGCCTTTTTGGCATCTAGGGGAGCCCCTAGTGGACCGATGGGGTGGAGTGAGGTATCAAAGTGAAGCATTCATGAAGGGGCATCTAATGGACTGGGTGTGGGGTTGACATATCGGCCTTGTGCGCAATTTAAAAAAAGAAAAAAAGAATGAACACTAACAAGCAATAGAATGAACACTAACAAGCATTTTTTTTAATTTTCTACTATTTTTATTAACACAAATAGAATGAACGTGTTCACAAGGGTATTGAATTTTTATATACAATTATATCTGAGTATTGAATTTTTTTAATACAATTAACAGTAAAAAAACTATGAATTTTTAATATAATTATACGCTCTCAAGCCACTTCAATAAATGTGTGTAGGAATACGGTAAATGTTTTTCAACACTTGTTCTGATTGTTCAATAGTTCACCAACAAGACTTGTTTGAATTCATCATCATCTTTCCGTCCCTGGTGCACGTAAATGTAGGTAATAATCTCTTCACGTGGAATTTTGGGAGGGCAGGCCGCTTCCACTGCCAGGGCAATTTGCGTCTCGGTCACAGCCTGTAGTGCCTCAGTGATCAGTGCGTATGAGGGTACACTAGTGTCCTGTGGAATTTGAGGTCTGATCAGATCCAGGACTGTGTCGATGTACTTCTTATAAATATAGTGAGACACCTGGTAGGCCAGAGCTTGACGAATTGTACTTGCGAGACTCTGCAACTTCCGCCACGCCGTTAATTTCAAGGTGACACCCTGAGGACAAGCAACAAGTTCTTGCGTATCTAACCGCATTTTCCATTTACGAATATGCACCAGGAGCTGGTCATTGTAATAGGCACAGCTCACAAAGATGTCGTCACCCACATGAAATTTCGCTTCGTCACTCCCCTGGTCGCGAATAACCGCATCGATGGCGTAATCAAGGGTCTCCAGTTTTTGCCAGGTGTCTAAGTTCATGGCAATATGCCTACTGGGTCTGTCGTTAAAGCCCGCTGCATTAAAATGCACTTCTTCGTCTTTCACACTCACAGTTAAATAGGGTGAGAGCTCCCAAATGTCCGTGTGAGCTGCCTGGTAGGCCTGTTGAATAAGGTTATTGATCTCCTGGACAGACATAGGAAGTTCTACCTCTTGTTTCACAGGCACTTGCTGGGGTACTACTGGCTCCTCAATCACTGACTCAGGTATTTCTAACGGTGTTAGTCGGGGGCGTTTGGGGCGTCCAACGCGTTTGACAGGTGTACTCTCTGGGGTAGTGTGCGTACGTTTGCTAGCTGTACGCTCTTCGGTAGTGTCCATCACTAAGAAATCTTCATCTACAAGGGGAATTTCAAGTAGATCCGCTAGTTCTCCATTTTCCGTCTTCTTCAGCGCCTCCACGAAGGCTAGAAATGCATAAGGGGCCGCGGCGCAGTAGACCATCGATGAGTTTTCTGTTTTGTCGTGAAGGGGTGTTCTCCGCCATGATATCTTCGACACCCTGTTTCAGGAGTATGTTATCGGCCATAAGCACATCACATAATGCGCCCACATGCTGCATCTCATCAACGAGGCGAGGACGGTTCTTTTGAAGCGTGACTAGGTCGGCTGAATTCATCATGCCTATGGGCTCAGGCTGGTGAGTAAATGCTACCGTGTAAAAGTCTGGTGAATTTGCACTGGTAAAATGAAATATACTGAAAGGTTCTCCACAGCTCATACAAAACAGGCAAGCTGGCTGGATGACTGGCTAAAGGTGAAGCAGGCAGGCAGGCAGGGAGGCTGGTCAGGTCAGGTAAGTCAAAGTGCTCCGCAAAGGTAGTGCAATGAATACACCCCTACCCTAAAAATCGACTCCTTTTATACGTTTTTCTACAATCCGCCATCTTGCACCCACCTCCCACCACCATACAACCACAGGCCGCCATCTTGCACCCACCTCCCACCACCATACAACCACAGGCCGCCATCTTGCACCCACCTCCCACCACCATACAACCACACCCCACGTGACATCAATACTCGCTTCTGATTGGCTGACGCGTGACGTCACAAAGGTCATATGCAAATTTCTCAGGTCAAATTCACTTTCGCGCATGCGCAGTGAGGCGCCATTTACTCTATTGACTCTTTGTATACTACTAGCGCTCTTTCTATGGAGGTGATGCCCTGTTTTCTTCCTAGCTTGCATACATGTTGGCCAGCATAACCCGAAGAGGATGTTCTAGAACCAAACATTCTAATTAGACTGGCCTTGCCGGTGAGCAATGCGACGCAATATACCGACCGGCTCACCAGGGTATAGGAACTGTGAGCACTCTCATGTTCTGGCACATGTAGGCACCGTCGCGATATGACTGAAACAAGGGTGAAAACGACGTTAAACCCTACTACTCACTCACTCACTCTAGAAAGCCATGGGTCCGAGATAGACGGGAAGTATCTGGAAAAAGGCGGTCATTTTGAAAATTGGATTCAAAAATTAAATCAAGTGATTTTGTATGCGATATAGTGTCATGTCAGTATATCATAAAAGTTACAGCGACGGTTCTAGTGTGATCATATGAGATAATCAAGGAATTCCGTCTCGAAATACTTTTGTTCAAACGTGACCTATTTTACAGTTTAGCTTATATAATATATTTTGTTGTTCAAGAATGACTCATGTTCGCGTGTGCATGACGAAGAGATGATTGGCGCACAGAATAGCAGAGGCAACCAAGAGCTCCTCACGCAAACGTGGTCGTATCAACTGTTAAGCAAATCTAAGTGTAAATCTAGATCATTGATAACACAACGGTATTAATTTCTAGGCATCCTGGAGTCAAGTGTTTCAGTAAGTCATAACATTACTATAGTGGACTCATCACGAATCAGTGTCGGGAAAGCAGGTGCCATTTCACTAGGTTATATTTTGAAATCGTGTAGCTCTGGGCCTTTCTGGATATTTGGATGCTGTAGCCCTCTATTTACGGTACGTATCTGTTATCATGTGAAGATTTGAACATCGCTTATTGTTTCTTAAGTTCATTCCCGAGAAAGGTTTCCTCTGCGTAACTATTTACTACTCTCTAAAAAAACTTGAGTGAACTGTTCCACTCAAGTTTGAGTGAAAGGTACCTGTTCACTCAAACTTGAGTTACTTTTCACTCAACTTGAGTTACTTTTCACTCAACTTGAGTTAAAACCTCTCAAGTTCACTCAACTTGAGTGAGATCAATTTCCGCTCTTAAAAAGTTAAAAGTTGAGTGCATTTAACTCAAAGTAACTCAAGTTGAGTGAAAATCTCACTCAGGAATTGAGTGGGATCAATTTTCACTCAAATATCAATTTCCACTCTTATTTGAGTGAAATTTCACTCAACCTATTTTAGAGAGTAATTTTCTCCTCATTTCCAATTAAATCACCACCCATCCTGACTTCACTTAGCGGGATAGGTGGTAGGAAGGAGTGGCAGTGCTTGTTTGACGTGATGGCCAACGAAGAGAAAGCTTAACTACAACCTCCAATGAAAACATACATAGTTTATAAAATTGGGTTAGTTAAACTCTCGAAGTAGAAGTGATACACTATCATAACTCGTTTCTATATATCCCAACCTTCATGAAAAACCACGTTGCCGTTTTAACAAAATAAGTCAAGCGATCATTTTTAGGTCAAAATGTCAAATATGGTGAAAATATACCACAAATATCGCTTTTGTTTTGGATTGCTTGCTGGATGACATGCTATGTATGAATACTACTAAGTGTGTCGAATTGAGTTAGTATTCAAACAAATCAAATAACAGCATTTAAAAAATAGGTCAGGGGTCAATTTGCGACAAAATCTGAACTTTGAAAGAATAGGGCGAATACTACTATCGCCGATTAATGCTACAGCGGTGACATTATTTTACATGAGGACTGGTCGAATTGTATTAAGTTTAGCGTGTATTTATACAAATACAAACACTGGATTGAAACTAATGATCAAAACGATCAAGTTATGGTCAAACATTATGGTCATAAGAATGAAAATGGGCCAAAACGGTTTTATCGGAAATTCTACCATACGATATGCAAGTGTAAAAAAGCTTTGACTGCATGGTGCTTCGAGCACTGAAAATATATATGTTACTATATTTTCACAGATCGGTCCTTACTCCCAGAGAGAACTTCAAGACAATGGATGAAACGGGCAGAGAATTTCTTCAGGGTGTTTCTAGTTTCTGGAGAGGAATGGAAAATCCAGAGTCTCGAAATAAAATGCGAGATGTCGCCACAAGTTATCTGGAAGATTTCTTCGGGCGCCTGAACAACCACGATCCACAAACACGCTCAAAAAATGACTTTTCTTTGGATCTCAAGGATATTATAGAAATTAATGACCTATCTGTCAGCATGGAACAGTTGATCAAGATTTACGATCAAGACGTTGTACGCCAAGGTGAGTCATTGGTAGATTAAGTTTTCCGGTTTATCGCTGTCGTTCTGCCTGGTCCTACATTGGGCATATTACGCGCATTCGCCCCCTCTCGGAAATGATAGTTATGGTTGCTTCCCGGACCCAACACACATTTATTGACGTAATTTTCAATCTACCCAAGATGCTTTTCATCTGTCGTTATGCAAAAAGGCTTGATATCATAACCTCATATGTCCCATTTCTTTCTTAGTTCTGAAATCATACTTAACAAATGTTGGAATGGTAACAGGTCATATATTGATCGCAACCTAAGGGTAAATTAAAAATGGATGCCAGCTTTTCAAGTTCACCGATAACGCCATCAAGCATAAGTTCATCAGGGTGACTTAGTGGCCTACTACATACATAAATAGGGACTCTAAGCCAAACCAATATAGGAGTTGTCAACATTTAGCTGAAATATTGCTGAACGTCAAATAAAATTGTATTCTCTCTCGCGCTCTCTTTATATCGAGCAGACAATTAGGAGGATCTGTTCGGTCATGTGAGAGAAGATGCAATTCTCAATTATTTAAGAGCAATTGGTTTGTTAAATAAATTTTATTTGTTACGTTTGATGGATTGTTTAACGTCTTTCGATAGAGTCTGTGTATATTTAGCTGAAATATTGCTGAACGTGACATTCAGTTCAATTCTCTCGTTTTTCTCAAATAGATAATAAGCCATCGAATTTATTAGTGGTAAGCTTATATTTCGAAATACTTTTATGGTTATCAGACCCTTTGCCAAAGCTCGGGATTCGGATAGTTAAAAAAATCCGTATTTGCATAATATTGACTGATTACTTACTATAATTTCCCAATTCACTTCACTCACTTAATTACACCAAGCTGTCTGAAACAGATACTTGATGACGAGGATCGATGACAAAGTAACAATCGCTGCCATGTTTCTCTTTGGATCTATATCAACATATTTTTGAACTGGACAGTTTTAGTGTAGGGTCATAAGTAGTAACGGGAAGAGTCTTATCGACCTCTTTGCACTTAAATTTGGGGAGGTCACGGGGAGGTCAAAGGTCAATGAGTGCACTTGACCTGTATCCTTTCATCTTGTCTTTGACCTTGGATCATGTTTAGACATGTTAGGGTTTTTCCCATCGCGTGCGGTATGACGTCACTTCCGGTCTGTGTGAATGGGGCGTGTGAACCTGATATGACATGTACTGACCTGTCTGTGGGGGTTTTCCCTACAATGTCGTTCACTTTCGTGTGTTTTCGGTGCGAAGGGTACGTTCGGTGAGATGGGAACATGATAGGCCATGTACTGTCTGTGGGGGGTTTTCCCGCCAGAATTTCACTGTCGTCTGATTGGGGTTGTCACGTGCCGAACACCTGGCTCCCGAATTGCAACAATGTTGCACGTTCGCTACAATGTTGCGGTGAATACCTGGTCTGGCGTCTGCGTGAGTGAGCTCACGTGCCGAACACCTGGCTCCCCGAGATCAAGGCATGTCCATGAGTATATAGAGGGCTGAGGGTATATCTGACTGTATGGAATGCATGTATTGACTTGTGTCTGGGGTTTTTCCATCACGGGGAGTGCGCAGGTGTATGACGTCACTTCCGGTCTGCGTGAATCGGGCGTGACCTGGGTATGACTGTATGGGATGTACTGACTTGGTTTTGGGGTATTTCCATCATGCGGCGGTCACGTGATTAGGAGTGCATGTACGGACTTGTATGCCGTCCATTCATTTGAGTCGGGGACTTGGGGTCTCTACGGAAGGATTTTGCAAGTCATGGGTGGGTGTATGTAAAATGAGGATTTGTCTCGAAAATATAAAAAGCGGAATACGGACTTTACCTCTAAAATAGGGGAAAACCCCTATCAACTCTATCCCAAAGGGCTAATATCGGTCCCTGGCTTATCGGGTTCTTCTTGGAGTGGGTGTATGTAAAATTAGGATTTGTCCCGAACATATAAAAAGCGGAACACGGACTTTATCCCTAAACTAGGGAAAAACTCCTATCAACCCTATCCCAAAGGGCTAATATCGGTCCCTGGCTTATCGGGGCCTGCCGAGAGAGTGGGGAAGTGGGTGTATGTAAAATTAGGATTTGTCCCGAAAATATAAAAAGCGGAACACGGACTTTATCCCTAAACTAGGGGAAAACGCCTATCAACCCTATCCAAAAGGGATCGGATCGGTCCCCGGGCTTATCGGGGCCTGGGTGCAAGGGTGGGTGCATGTAAAAGTTTCTCCAGAAAAAATATATAAAGCGGAACACGGAATTTACCCCTAAAATAGGGGAAAACCCCTATCAACCCTAGCCAAACGGGCTAATATCGGTCCCCTGGCTTATCGGGTTCTGCCTGGAGTGGGTGTATGTAAAATTAGGATTTTCTTCCCTAAAATATAAAAAGCGGAACACGGACTTTACCCCTACAATAGAGGAAAACTCCTATCAACCCTATCCCAAAGGGCAAATATCGGGGCCTGCCAATCAAGTCAATGGGGTGGGTGCATGTAAAATTGGGATTTTTTCCGAAACTATAAAAAGCGGAACACGGACTTTACCTCTACAATAGGGGTCTGTATTATACAATATAAGGGAAAATGCCTGTATGGGGTATGGGGATGGTCAATTTTTTTCGTGGGCTTTACTATGGCTTGTGAGGTCTCGTTTTCTCGTCTCGCCAAGAAAATGACAATGGGAAGGGTCCCGGAGCGAATCGGTGAAATTTTTGGGAAAAGTCACCGAGGTCTGTATATAGGCTCATACTGGCTATATAGGGGGAGGGGTGGTCAAATTTTTTTGTGGGCTTTACTATGGGTTGTGGGGTCTCGTTTTTCTCGTCTCGCCGAGAAAAACACAATGGGAGGGGTCCCGGAGCGAATCGGTGAAATTGTGGGGGAAAGTCACCGAGGTCTGTATATAGGCTCATACTGGCTATATGGGGGAGGGGTGGTCAATTTTTTTTTGTGGGCTTTACTATGGGTTGTGGGGTCTCGTTTTTCTCGTCTCGCCGAGAAAAACACAATGGGAGGGGTCCCGGAACGAATCGGTGAAATTTTGGGGAAAAGTCACCGAGGTCTGTATATAGCCCCATGTAGTCCTATACTGGCTATATGGGGGTATAGGTTCAACCTGGGAAATTCACACACGTTCATTGTGATATGGGTTGTTTGGATTTGTTTTCACGTCTCGTCATTTAGAACACGATGGGAAGGGTCTCGGAGCGCAACGGTGAAATTTTTGGAAAAGTACCATATAGCCCAAACAGTCCCATACTGGCTATATGGGGGCATAGGTTCAACCTGGGAAATTCACACACGTTCATTGTGATATGGGTTGTTTGGATTTGTTTTTCACGTCTCGTCATTTAGAACACGATGGGAAGGGTTTCGAAACGAAACGGTGAATTTTTGGAAAAAGTTCACCGAGGCCTGGGTAAGCCCATAGGGGGGTATAGGCCCATACTGGGTTGACGTTTTGGGGTCTAGGTGAGCCCCTGATGATCCCATGGTGTCGTATGAGGTCTTGTTTTGAAGCTCTCGCGGAGGAGCATCCGACTGCACTAATGGTTCGTCCGTTTTCAATATTTTGCGCATGCGCAGTTTGGCCGTAGTATAGAAAGCAGGCATTTTGGGGGGTATGTGGGTGTGTGTTTGGGGTAGAGATGGACCGCTATGGGTCCGAATGGATCGTGGAAGGTGTCAAAGTGAAGCTTGTGGGAGGTAGAGTCAGAATGGCGTGTTTTTAAATGCAAGTCGCGTCAATCTGCGCATGCGCAGTTGGTTGTAGTAAGTAAAGTGGCCATTTTGGGGCAGTGCAGAAAGGTATTTGGGGTAGGGATGGATCATCCTTGGTCCGAGTGCGTCGTGGGGGGTGTCATCTTGTAGCTCTCGGGGTGTACATCCCGATTTGAGGGTTGTTCACGTCATCTGTGACGTCATTGGTGACGTCATCAGTACGAGTAGTAGCCAAAGTGAACATTTTGGGGCAGTGAAGAAAGGTATTTGGGGTAGAGATGGACCATCCTTGGTCCGAATGCGTCCTGGGAGGTGTCATGTTGTAGCTCTCGGGGTGTACAGCCCCATTTGAGGGATGTTCCCGTTATCTGTGACGTCATTGATGAGTAGTAGCGAAAGTGGGCATCTTAGGAAAGAGCAGGAAGGTATTTGGGGTAGAGAGGGACCATCCTTGGTCCGATTGTGTCGTGGGAGGTGTCATCGTGTAGCTTTCATGGTGTACATCCCCATTTGAGGGATGTTCGCGTCATCTGTCACGTCATTGATGACTAGTAGCGAAAGTGGGCATTTTGGGGCAGTGAAGAAAGGTATTTGGGGTAGAGATGGACCATCGTTGGTCCGAATGCGTCGTGGGGGGTGTCATCTTGTAGCCTTCGTGGTGCAAACTCCGATTTGAGGGATGTCCACAGCATCTGTGACGTCATTGATGACGTCATCAGTAGGAGTAGTAGCGAAAGTGGGCATTTTGGGGCGGTGAAGAAAGGGATTTGGGGTAGGGGTGGACCATCCTTGGTCCGAATGCGTCATGGGGGGTGTCATCTTGTAGCTCTCGGGGTGCAGACCACGATTTGAGAGATGTCCACAGCATCTGTGACGTCATTGGTAACGCCATCAGTACGAGTAATAGCGAAAGTGGGCATTTTAGGGGAGTGAAGGAAGGATTAGTAGTAAAAAAGCGCATTTCGAGCCCTTTTGACCTAGCGGCGCAAGGCGCAATGAGAGTATTCGCGCGCGTGTGTGTGTGTGTGTTTGTGTGTGTATGCTTGCGTGTACGCGTTTGAGTTTGCTTGCGTGTGTGTGTGTGTGTACGCGTGTGGGTGTGTGTGTGCGTGCATGTGCGTGTGTGTATTCGTGTGCGTCTGCATGTGTGTGTATGCGTGTATGTGTGTGTGCGTGTGTGTGTATGCATGTGCGTGTGTATGCGTCTGTGTGTGCGTGTGTGTGTCGCCGTATGCAGGTGCACGCTCCTGTGGTGCACCCTGTACCCTAGGATGTTCACGAATGTTCCACCATCACGGACTTCTAACAGGCCCAGGTCCAGAAGCTCTCATGTCCTGCATGTGAATAGTCAGTCATATTGTGTGTGTGTGTGTGTGTGTGCATGTGTGTGTCTGTGTGTATGCATCTGTGTGAGTGTGTGTGTGTGTGTACGTGTGTATGTGTGTGTCTGTGCGTGCGTGTGTGTGTATGCAAGTGTGTGTATGCTTCTGTGTGTGTGTATGTATGCATGTGTGTGTGTATGTGTGGGTGTGCGTTTGTGTATGCGTGTGTATGCGTGTGTGTGTGCGGGTGTGTATGCATATGTGTGTATGCGTCTATGTGTGTGTCTCCGTATGCAGGCGCACGCTCCTGTGGTGCACCATGTACCCTAGGATGTTCACGAATGTTCCACCATCCCGGCCTTCTATCAGGCCCAGGTCAGAAGCTCTCATGTCCTGCATGTGAATAGTCAGTCATAATGTGTGTGTATGTGTGTGTATGCGTCTGTGTGTATGTGTCTGTGTGTATGTGTGTGCGTGTGCTTGCGTGTGTGTACGCGTGTGTGTGTGTGGGCTTGCGTGTGTGTGTACGCGTGTGCGTGTATGCGTGTATGTGTATGTGTGTGTGTGCGTGTATGTGTGTGTGTATGTGTGTGTGTGTGTGCGTGTGTGTATGCATGTGTGTGTATGCGTCTGTGTATGCTTGCGAGAGTGTGTATGCGTGTGTATGCGTGCGTGCATGTGTATGTGTATGCTTGCGGGTGTGTACGACTCTGCGTGTATGCGTCTGTGTGTATGTGTGTGCGTGCATGAGCGTGTGGGTGTATGCGTGTATGTGTGTATGCGTGATGTGGCGGTGATTACGAGCTTGGTAGGATTCTAGATTAACCTGGGAAGGATGGGCAGTTCCATTTAGACCAATCAGCGGTCGAGAAAAAGAACCAATCAGCGGTCGAACAATCAGCCAATCGGACTGATGAGGGACACATGTTCATTCTTATATGTACAGACACCACCACACACTACCACCGCACACACACACACCACCGCCACATTCCACCACCACCACCACCGGGCGTTGACGGGCGTCAACGCCCGGTGGTGGTGGTGGGAGCTCCCGTGTGGCAGAGCTCTTGGATCGGAGCTCTTGGAGCTCAAAGCGTGTGGAGCTCAGAGCTCGGAAGTGACATTTGCATATGACCTCTGTGCGGTCACTTCCGCTTCCGTTCATGTGACCGGAACTGACCGTTGACCCCTGCGCGCGCTAACAATACCGGATAAAAATTGCGCGCAGGGGTTAAAGGTCAGTTCCGGTCACGTGAACGGAAGCGAAAGTGACCTCACAGAGGTCATATGCAAATGTCACTTCCGAGCTCTGAGCTTCACACGCTTTGAGCTCCAAGAGCTCCGATCCAAGAGCTCTGCCACACGGGGTGGTGGTGGTGGTGGAATGTGGTGGTGGTGGTGGTGGTGGAATGTGGTGGTGGTGTGTGTGTGTGGTGGTAGTGTGTGGTGGTGTTGGTGGTGGTGTCTGTACATATAAGAATGAACATGCGTCCCTCATCAGTCCGATTGGCTGATTGTTCGACCGCTGATTGGTTCTTTTTCTCGACCGCTGATTGGTTCAAATGGAACTGCCCATCCTTCCCAGGTTAATCTAGAATCCTACCAAGCTCGTAATCACCGCCACATCACGCATACACACATGCGCGCATAAACACACACACGCACATGCACGCACACACATACACACAGACGCATACACGCATACGCGTACACACACGCAAGTATACACATACACACGCACGCACACACACACGCATACTCTCGCAAGCACACAGACGCATACACACACATGCATGCACTCACGCACACGCATACACACACACGCACACACCAACACGCGTACACACACACGCAAGCACACACGCGTACACACACGCAAGCACACACACACACACACACACACACATACCCACGCACTCAAAAGTATACACACAGACGAATACACACACACACACACGTACACACACACACACACTCACACAGATGCATACACACAGACGCACACAATGCGCTTTTATACTACTAATCCTTCCTTCACTCCCCTAAAATGCCCACTTTCGCTATTACTCGTACTGATGACGTCACAGATGCTGTGGACATCTCTCAAATCGTGGTCCACACCCCGAGAGCTACAAGATGACACCCCCACGACGCATTCGGACCAAGGATGGTCCATCCCTACCCCAAATCCCTTTCTTCACCGCCCCAAAATGCTCACTTTCGCTACTACTCCTACTGATGACATCATAAATGACGTCACAGATGCTGCGGACATCCCCCGAACCGTGGTCCACACCCCGAGAGCTACAAGATGACACCCCCACGACGCATTCGGACCAACGATGGTCCATCTCTACCCCAAATACCTTCCTTCACTGCCCCAAAATGCCCACTTTCGCTACTACTCGTACTGATGACGTCACCAATGACGGCACAGATGACGCGAACATCCCTCAAATGGGGCTGTACACCCCGAGAGCTACAACATGACACATCCCAGGACGCATTCGGACCAAGGATTGTCCATCTCTACCCCAAATACCTTCCTTCACTGCCCCAAAATGTTCACTTTGGCTACTACTCGTACTGATGACGTCACAGATGACGTGAACATCCCTCAAATCGAGGTCTACACCCTGAGAGCTACAAAATGACACCTCCGAGGACGCATTCGGACCAAGGATGGTCCATCTCGACACCAAATACCTTCCTGCACTGCCCCAAAATGGCCACTTTACTTACTACAACCAACTGCGCATGCGCAGATTGACGCGACTTGCATTTAAAAACACGCCATTCTGACTCTACCCCACACTAGCTTCACTTTGACACCTTCCACGACCCATTCGGACCCATAGCGGTCTCGCAAGCACACACAGACTCCTACACACACATGCATACACACACGCACACAGACATACATACACACACATACACGCACACACACACATACACATACACACACACACGCATACAGACATACACACAGACACATACACACCAACGCATACACACACAATATGACTGACTATTCACATGCAGGACATGAGAGCTTCTGACCTGGGCCTGATAGAAGGCCGGGATGGTGGAACATT
>JAVTVY010049663.1:0-23435 GCA_036873755.1 Hanleya hanleyi
TCACCTAGTCCACCTAACCGGAGTCGGTACCATAGGTACCATACCCCGGAGCGACCTTATACCAGACAAGGAAGAAGCCGTTCACCGGTTTCCCGTCAACAAGCACGGGATAAACCGGAGCATCGGGATAAACGCACCAGAGGTGAAAAGGAACCCGTGGATCACCATTCCATTGCACCGAGATTGGTCAAGAAGCACAGTCATCTCCCGACTATACAGCCCCTTACCATGGTAGAGGTCCCTTCACCGGAGACCCATGAGATGACACGACCCCATTCTGCTAGCGACGCAGACTCCGGTTCATACTACGAGGATTACGCACGACGTTCCACTCACTCGCCATCCTCGTCTCATACAGAGTCACCTCCCTCCCATCAGTCGGAGGTAGAAGACAAAAACAAGGACGGACTACCGTTTAAAGCCAGAATAGCGGCGGTTCACACGCTGGTTCCAGAGATGCCCAGACCGGTGGTCGGCGATGACAAACAGCCAGCTGACCCCGTCCGGAAACGGAGAAAACTTACAGCGGCATCTCTCTACGGACTGAACAATCCTTCTGAGGAGGAAGCTGCGCCAACCTGCGCACCATCTCCGGCATCAGCTACCCTATATGAGACACTGGATCGACAGTTAAAGACTTCGAAATCTCTCCAGAAGCCCGGTCCTTTCAAGACTTACACCCTTCACGGAGACAATTTACCGTTCAAGGCCCCGAAGTCGGACCCAGATCTTGACAGACTGTTGAACTTCAAAAATACACCAGCGGTGGTACTTCAACAGAGGCAGGCCTGTGCTGTGGAGGACATGATGCTGACACAACACAGAATTACATCATACTCCGATTGGTTCCTGACGGCTATTTCCAGGGTGATTCAAGATCCAGACAAAAAGCATAAGGATGGATCCCTGACCTTCTCACAACCCAAGATGGAGTTTCTCAGCGCCTTTATCGACTCCATGAATAAATCTAATGTGGATCTCATGGAAACAGGGGCGTTTACCTATGCTACGATGGTGCAGGCTCGACGAGCTGCATACCTGAAACATCCCAAGTCTGAGGTTTTGGAATCGGTTAAGAACGAATTGGCACAGCAACCTCTGTCATCCGAGTATCTCTTCAACCAAGCCATTTCGACAGTTATGCCTGCCGTCAATGACGAAAAGACTTCCCGCATTATCGGAGCCCTAGCTTACAGCAAAAGTAAAGGCAAGGGCAAGGGTAAAGGTCAAGGCAAGTCGACCAGAGGAGGACGTTCTGCACAGCCGTCACGTATGGACTCGGGCAGTCTACCCAAGCAGGACAGCCAGCAGAATTTTCGTTCCTACGGGAAAGGACATTTTCGTGGCACAGGAGGAAAGTTTTCCGACCGGGGCAAAGGAAAGCCCGACCGTCGGAATTGACGGTCCCCAGCCTCAGTTTTTAACCCATCATCATCATCCCTTCATCCTGCCAGAGTTCCAGGTATTCAATCATCCGGTCGTGGGCGGACGTCTACGGATCTTCACGCGGAACTGGAAGCTTATCACAGACGACAAGTGGGTCGCCAGATCTCTCAGAGATGGAGTTTTCCTCAACTTTCTAGAGTACCCCAGGCTAATCACCAGACCCAAACCATCACGTCTTCCAGTTCGGCCAGAACATGTACGGACATTACTGGAGTCAGTACAAATGTTATTGGACAAGGGCGCTGTCAGGGAATTACCCGTGGAAGAAGCAAGTCCAGGATTCTACAGTCCTGTCTTCCTCGTTCCCAAGAAGGACACAGATCAGCTTCGCATGATTATAGACCTACGTCGACTCAACGACACTCTAGCGCCACCTCCACACTTCAAAATGACATCAGTTCCAGCATTACGGTCCCGCCTAAAACCGGACGATTGGCTAGCCTCCATCGACCTCCAGGATGCATACCTTCATGTTCCCATTCATCAACATCATCGTCGATATCTTCGATTCATCATTGCCGGGAGACGGTTCGAGTGGCAGGACCTGCCGTTCGGCATCTCCATCGCCCCTTGGTGCTTCACAAGAATCACGTCACCAATCATGACCTTCCTTCACCTAAGGGGTATCAACATAGAGGCATACATCGACGACATCCTTGTGTGGGGGTCAAGGAAGTCCGCACTCAAGTCCCAGATACAATTCATCATTCAACTCCTGAGGTATCTCGGATTCATCCCACATCCAACAAAGTCGGAACTAGAGCCTGCTCAGAAACGACAATACATCGGAGCAGTATTCGACACACAGAGGCGGATCATCCTGCCCCGGAAGAACGTTGGACAAAGATACAGGCTATCATCCAAAGATTTTTATCTTTCCAATCACAACCCTTACGTCTTTGGCAAAGCCTACTGGGATTGCTGACATCAACCCAGGATCTGACACAGTACGGACGACTGCAGCTGCGACCGTTACAGTTCCACCTGCAGCCGTATCTACGAGCTTCGGCCATCAACCCCAGAGTACCAGTTCCTCAGCACCTACATCAGTTCCTGAAATGGTGGCAGTCCAGGGAGAACGTCATGTTCGGGATTCCACTCCGCTGGGCAACATCGGACAAGAATCTATTCTCCGACGCATCACTCACGGGCTGGGGAGCCCATCTGGGAGAGTTACAGATAGCCGGCAGGTGGTCTCCACAACAAAAGACACTACACATCAATGTTCTGGAGATGGCAGCAGTGAACATGGCAGTCCAGCACTGGAGCCCTCAACTGTCCGACAGCTCTCTGATGATCGCATCAGACAACACGACAGTAGTAAGCTACATCAACAAGCTGGGGGGAACGAAGTCCCGACTACTGTTCCAGGAGACATGGTCTCTTTTCACCTGGGCACAGATTCATCGGTGCCGGATCCGAGCACGACATGTACCCGGTCACCTGAACGTCATTGCAGACAGTCTTTCACGCCCGGACAAAGTCCTACAGACGGAGTGGCATCTCCACACAGAGGCCTTTCGTCAGGTGTCATCGATTTGGGAACAGCCCCTAGTAGACCTGTTCGCAACAAGGGACAATACTCAGCTACCAATCTTCGTCAGCCCGATGCTCGACCCGCTAGCCTGGGCAGTCGACGCCATGTCAATCAGTTAGGACAACCTCATTGCCTACGCATTTCCACCGATAGCGCTTATTCAGGCAGTCTTGAACAAGATAACAGAACACAACAGTGTTATCCTCCTCGTAGTACCATGGTGGCCGAATCGCCCATGGTTCCCATCACTAGTCCAGCTACTGACCGACTTCCCTCGTCAGCTACCGCCGTGGCGTCGACTACTAGACCAACGACAAGGTATCCTACACCACGATCCACAGTGGCTCAACCTTCACGCCTGCAGATTATCAGGGAATCCCTTGCAGACCAGGGATTTTCAAGACCAGTTACAGAGGCGATGGCGACAGCTAACAGACCATCCACCTCTAGACTTTACCAGGCCAAGTGGGCTTACTTCCAGACCTGGTGTGGGACCAGAGACATCGATCCCTATACTGCCTCTGTTCCAGTAATAGCTGATTTCCTATTGCACCTGCAACGGGACAAGGAATTCAAGTTAAGCACCATAGAAGGATACCGTTCTGCATTATCCCGAGTCATGAGACTAACTTCAGGAATTGATATTGGACATGATATCAACGTTGCGGCTCTTCTCCAGTCCTTCGCCTTACAGTCCCGCCGGACAAGACAACTGCTACCGAAATGGGACCTTGGAGTTGTACTGAGTGCGTTTCTACGCCCACCATTTGAACCGTTACAGTCGGCTACGATCAAGGCACTGTCTTACAAGACAGTCTTCTTAACAGCATTCGCTCTAGCCACTAGAGTCTCCGAGCTGCACGCATTGGTCAAAGATCATCAACTTTTTTTCACTTTTTACTACTGATCAACACCCCAGCTACCCACAGCAAAAATATTAGGGTTGGTCACCGGACAAAGTTTTGAGGTATGATTACCACCTTAAAGGTCCATACATGTACCAAATATCCATTTCCCTGCACATTTTACATGAAAACATACAGTGGAACTGTGTAAAGAACAAGTTGATATTTTTATCTGTGAAAAATGACATCAAATTGGAGTTTTTAACGAGATAATACAGATGTGGCGAAAGAACGTATTGAAGCCATAACCTCTAACCTGTGAAATCGGAGCCTGATTACTATCATATAATATCGACCAGTAGGTTGTGTCAGACATTCTATTGTGATGTACGCTGCACAACAATTGAGTTTGTCGGCATCATCAGGATGTCAACACAGCCATTTGAGTTTAGATTGTGACATTGGTGGAGTTACAATGGTAATGCAGGGCTTCGTTTTTAGCGAGAGTGATAGCTCACCTGCACGTTAACTCTTGAATAAATTCATGTCACGAGAGTCATTTTAGCTCACATACACTATTACATTTTATATGTTATTATATTGCAACCACTCACCTGACTTTCGAAAACCCTCTCCTAAATTTTTTGTCGTGGGCTATTTTCAGCTCGCGCACTAATTCTAAACACGAAGCCCTGTAATGTCGCCCAGAACATTAGCTATGATTGCTCGTTATTAACAATCATAATCATGGCCTTCACCGTTTCCAAACAGGCATGGGCATGGTGCATGTAATATAAAGTTTCTCAAGTTTGTACTTTTAAACTTCGACAATTTCCCAGCAAGAGTTTTATGAGCTTCAATATATGCCTGTACATGCCAAAATTTTGGCCTTAAAAACACTGTATTCACTTAAATTTGATCTTGATGAAATATTAAACATTTATAAATAATGTTGGTGTTTGTTATCAAATCAAACCTGTTATCACTTTAATGCCAATATCCTCCATTTGGAGATCTCCTGCAAACAAAATTATCTCCCTTGATCGCTGCGTCGATCGTCCGCCAGGTGGCGTGCTCTCCGCGCATGTCCATCACTCTTTTTCCCATGTTGAGCAAGACCTGTTTTGAGTCAAGGCCGAGCAAAGAGGGGAGGATGGGTTGGGCAAATCAACGTTGATAACAGGTTTGATTTGATAACAAACACCAACATTATTTATAAATGTTTAATGTTTGTGTCTCAAATCTTCACCTGTTATCACTTTAATGCCAGACTCCCAACAGAGGAGGTTGGGTAGCCGGCCTTGTGACTTGCTTTTGGATTAAGCGGAGCACGCCCTGTTCTGATTTTGTAAATCTAATATGCTCAATAATATCCTGATAATTCCCGTGTCGTATAGAAGCGTAGGGAGCTCAAGGTATTACAAGTAATGCGGCGAGAGGTGGACTCTGTTCCTACCGTTTGCTCGCACACTTGGCTAGATAATCAGATGCCATCGTGATGCCTTGAAGTCCCTTCGTCTCCGGCATGGTATGTCTTCTATACTTACCGAATTGTCTGGACCTTGCTTGCTTGAGCGGCGCCCCCCCCTCTTTTCTTGATGGAATTAGTGGACTATATGCTGGGCTACTGCTAACGGGCCCAACGTAGTCACCCTGTCTGTTTGTACAGACATGTCCCTAAGATAATAGTCAGTGAAGGTAGAGTTTACAGTCCATGCACAGGCCTGAACGATCTCGCTCAGTGATAAGTTTTTCCAGAGCGGCCAGGACGTAGCAATAGCTCTAATCTCATGAGATGATGCCTTCGACAATAGGGGAGGAGCATCGATGGCGAGTTGGTATGTCCAGTGTATCGTCTTCCTTAACCAAGATGCAACTGTATTTTTCGTAATGTCCGCAGATGCTCCCGGATGTAGTGATAGAAATAGGAGACGTCTAGATCCTCTAGTAGAGTCTGTTCTCTGTAAATAGCATCGTAGGGCTCTAACTGGACATAGTACTCTGTCGTTCTCCAGTGGGCCTACGAAATCTGTAAGTGCTGGGATCTGATATAGTCTTTGAGCACATGGTCCCTGACGTGTTGATTCATTCTTGGCGATGAATTCCGGGATCGGACGGAAGGATATAGTTTTCCAACCAGCGGTCCATGCCAGGGAGCTGCGTTCCAATGCGTGAAGCTCGGAGACTCTAGTGGCTAGAGCGAATGCTGTTAAGAAGACTGTCTTGTAAGACAGTGCCTTGATCGTAGCCGACTGTAATGGTTCAAATGGTGGGCGTAGAAACGCACTCAGTACAACTCCAAGGTCCCATTTCGGTAGCAGTTGTCTTGTCCGGCGGGACTGTAAGGCGAAGGACTGGAGAAGAGCCGCAACGTTGATATCATGTCCAATATCAATTCCTGAAGTTAGTCTCATGACTCGGGATAATGCAGAACGGTATCCTTCTATGGTGCTTAACTTGAATTCCTTGTCCCGATGCAGGTGCAATAGGAAATCAGCTATTACTGGAACAGAGGCAGTATAGGGATCGATGTCTCTGGTCCCACACCAGGTCTGGAAGTAAGCCCACTTGGCCTGGTAAAGTCTAGAGGTGGATGGTCTGTTAGCTGTCGCCATCGCCTCTGTAACTGGTCTTGAAAATCCCTGGTCTGCAAGGGATTCCCTGATAATCTGCAGGCGTGAAGGTTGAGCCACTGTGGATCGTGGTGTAGGATACCTTGTCGTTGGTCTAGTAGTCGACGCCACGGTGTTAGCTGACGAGGGAAATCGGTCAGTAGCTGGACTAGTGATGGGAACCATGGGCGATTCGGCCACCATGGTACTACGAGGAGGATAACACTGTTGTGTTCTGTTATCTTGTTCAAGACTGCCTGAATAAGCGCTATCGGTGGAAATGCGTAGGCAATGAGGTTGTCCCAACTGATTGACATGGCGTCGACTGCCCAGGCTAGCGGGTCGAGCATCGGGCTGACGAAGATTGGTAGCTGAGTATTGTCCCTTGTTGCGAACAGGTCTACTAGGGGCTGTTCCCAAATCGATGACACCTGACGAAAGGCCTCTGTGTGGAGATGCCACTCCGTCTGTAGGACTTTGTCCGGGCGTGAAAGACTGTCTGCAATGACGTTCAGGTGACCGGGTACATGTCGTGCTCGGATCCGGCACCGATGAATCTGTGCCCAGGTGAAAAGAGACCATGTCTCCTGGAACAGTAGTCGGGACTTCGTTCCCCCCAGCTTGTTGATGTAGCTTACTACTGTCGTGTTGTCTGATGCGATCATCAGAGAGCTGTCGGACAGTTGAGGGCTCCAGTGCTGGACTGCCATGTTCACTGCTGCCATCTCCAGAACATTGATGTGTAGTGTCTTTTGTTGTGGAGACCACCTGCCGGCTATCTGTAACTCTCCCAGATGGGCTCCCCAGCCCGTGAGTGATGCGTCGGAGAATAGATTCTTGTCCGATGTTGCCCAGCGGAGTGGAACCCCGAACATGACGTTCTCCCTGGACTGCCACCATTTCAGGAACTGATGTAGGTGCTGAGGAACTGGTACTCTGGGGTTGATGGCCGAAGCTCGTAGATACGGCTGCAGGTGGAACTGTAACGGTCGCAGCTGCAGTCGTCCGTACTGTGTCAGATCCTGGGTTGATGTCAGCAATCCCAGTAGGCTTTGCCAAAGACGTAAGGGTTGTGATTGGAAAGGTAAAAATCTTTGGATGATAGCCTGTATCTTTGTCCAACGTTCTTCCGGGGGCAGGATGATCCGCCTCTGTGTGTCGAATACTGCTCCGATGTATTGTCGTTTCTGAGCAGGCTCTAGTTCCGACTTTGTTGGATGTGGGATGAATCCGAGATACCTCAGGAGTTGAATGATGAATTGTATCTGGGACTTGAGTGCTGACTTCCTTGACCCCCACACAAGGATGTCGTCGATGTATGCCTCTATGTTGATACCCCTTAGGTGAAGGAAGGTCATGATTGGTGACGTGATTCTTGTGAAGCACCAAGGGGCGATGGAGATGCCGAACGGCAGGACCTGCCACTCGAACCGCCTCCCGGCAATGATGAATCGAAGATATCGACGATGATGTTGATGAATGGGAACATGAAGGTATGCATCCTGGAGGTCGATGGAGGCTAGCCAATCGTCCGGTTTTAGGCGGGACCGTAATGCTGGAACTGATGTCATTTTGAAGTGTGGAGGTGGCGCTAGAGTGTCGTTGAGTCGACGTAGGTCTATAATCATGCGAAGCTGATCTGTGTCCTTCTTGGGAACGAGGAAGACAGGACTGTAGAATCCTGGACTTGCTTCTTCCACGGGTAATTCCCTGACAGCGCCCTTGTCCAATAACACTTGTACTGACTCCAGTAATGTCCGTACATGTTCTGGCCGAACTGGAAGACGTGATGGTTTGGGTCTGGTGATTAGCCTGGGGTACTCTAGAAAGTTGAGGAAAACTCCATCTCTGAGAGATCTGGCGACCCACTTGTCGTCTGTGATAAGCTTCCAGTTCCGCGTGAAGATCCGTAGACATCCGCCCACGACCGGATGATTGAATACCTGGAACTCTGGCAGGATGAAGGGATGATGATGGGTTAAAAACTGAGGCTGGGGACCGTCAATTCCGACGGTCGGGCTTTCCTTTGCCCCGGTCGGAAAACTTTCCTCCTCTGCCACGAAAATGTCCTTTCCCGTAGGAACGAAAATTCTGCTGGCTGTCCTGCTTGGGTAGACTGCCCGAGTCCATACGTGACGGCTGTGCAGAACGTCCTCCTCTGGTCGACTTGCCTTGACCTTTATCCTTGCCCTTGCCTTTACTTTTGCTGTAAGCTAGGGCTCCGATAATGCGGGAAGTCTTTTCGTCATTGACGGCAGGCATAACTGTCGAAATGGCTTGGTTGAAGAGATACTCGGATGACAGAGGTTGCTGTGACAATTCGTTCTTAACCGATTCCAAAACCTCAGACTTGGGATGTTTCAGGTATGCAGCTCGTCGAGCCTGCACCATCGTAGCATAGGTAAACGCCCCTGTTTCCATGAGATCCACATTAGATTTATTCATGGAGTCGATAAAGGTGCTGAGAAACTCCATCTTGGGTTGTGAGAAGGTCAGGGATCCATCCTTATGCCTTTTGTCTGGATCTTGAATCACCCTGGAAATAGCCGTCAGGAACCAATCGGAGTATGATGTAATTCTGTGTTGTGTCAGCATCATGTCCTCCACAGCACAGGCCTGCCTCTGTTGAAGTACCACCGCTGGTGTATTTTTGAAGTTCAACAGTCTGTCAAGATCTGGGTCCGACTTCGGGGCCTTGAACGGTAAATTGTCTCCGTGAAGGGTGTAAGTCTTGAAAGGACCGGGCTTCTGGAGAGATTTCGAAGTCTTTAACTGTCGATCCAGTGTCTCATATAGGGTAGCTGATGCCGGAGATGGTGCGCAGGTTGGCGCAGCTTCCTCCTCAGAAGGCTTGTTCAGTCCGTAGAGAGATGCCGCTGTAAGTTTTCTCCGTTTCCGGACGGGGTCAGCTGGCTGTTTGTCATCGCCGACCACCGGCCTGGGCATCTCTGGAACCAGTGTGTGAACCGCCGCTATCCTGGCTTGAAACGGTAGTCCGTCCTTGTTCTTGTCTTCTACCTCCGACTGATGGGAGGGAGGTGACTCTGTATGAGACGAGGATGGCGAGTGAGTGGAACGTCGTGCGTAATCCTCGTAGTATGAACCTGAGTCTGCGTCGCTAGCAGAATGGGGTCGTGTCATCTCATGGGTCTCCGGTGAAGGGACCTCTACCATGGTAAGGGGCTGTATAGTCCGAAGATGACTGTGCTTCTTGACCAATCTCGGTGCAGTGGAATGGTGATCCACGGGTTCCTTTTCACCTCTGGTGCGTTTATCCCGATGCTCCAGTTTATCCCGTGCTTGTTGACGGGAAACCGGTGAACGGCTTCTTCCTTGTCTGGTATAAGGTCGCTCCGGGGTATGGTACCTATGGTACCGACTCCGGTTAGGTGGACTAGGTGAAGGGGTCCGACGTCTGGGATGGTCCCTCTCCCGATGATGACGTACAGGATAGGAATCTCGGCGTTGTAACGGTGTGCGACTTCGTTTACGAGATCTGCTTGCCGTAGTACCGAGGTGTGGCTCCGTTGTACGGGTCCAAACTTGAGTGGAGGCCGGCTCACGGCGTTCTGGCTGAGTCCGTTCCTCATAAGTCCGTGACTTCTTGGATGTGGAGTCTCAGTCATCTGTATAAGTCCGTTCTGCTTGAGTCCGTGACTTATCAGATGTAGATTCACGGCGCGCTGGATAGGTCCGTGAAGTATCCCGTTCCGTGGTACGGCTGCAGGCCGTGGTACGGCTCCGGGCTGTAGCTTCCTCCCGCAGTGCTCCGGTATCGGAGTTACGGCGGTCTGGATAGGTCCGTGAGGTCTCCCTTTCCGTGCTACGGCTCCGGTCCCTGTAGGCCCTTGGCTTGTCCGACTCCCGGCGTCCCGTATAGGGCCGTGACTCCGTGCCGTGGACCCGGTGAGCTGTGCTTGAGCCGGGGTCCCGCTGTAGTGGTGGAGTCCGTGATCTTGATTGTCGGACTGCTTTCTTCGCCGTGTCCGTCTGTGTCTCCGGGGTACGGCGGTTCTTGGGGACTTGGATGAACGGGAGTTGGTATCCGAGGACTCGCTTTGATCCGTGACTGTGACGGGGCTGTCTAGTAGAGTCCGTGTCAGCACTCTAGCCGGCAGTAGAAGTAAACCGTATCGCCGTGGCTTGGGCTTGACTGGTCTGCACCTTGTTCTTTGAAGGTACCGCCGACTGTAAGACTGTGCCACTGGGGGGTATCTCCGGGCTTGTAGTCTTTGCTAAAGTTGTGTCTTCGTTTAGCGATAAGTCGTAGATTAGGGCCTGGTTAGCTTCTGCTTTTTCTACAGGCCCTTTCCTCTGGTCACCGGCAGCCTTCAATAGTTGAGTACGTCTAGGTGTAGCATAGCTAACCCAGGTAGCGTCGTCCCAGTTTACACACTCGGCACAGGTACTCTGCCTGTAGCATATCTGTGCCCTGCATTTAAAACAGAAAGCATGTGAGTCCTTTACGGGCCAAAACTGACGACATGATTCACATCTCTTACTATTCCTGATAGTTTGGGTGACTACGTTAGCCATACTGAACTTACAGACCAAAAAAAATAACCCTAGGGTGCGTCTATAAGAATCCAAAAGTTACTGTTTACAGGAGCTCTCTCAAAACAGGTCTTGTTTCCAAGACTGCAAAGGAAAAAGAGTGATGGACATGCGCGGAGAGCACGCCACCTGGCGGACGATCGACGCAGCGATCAAGGGAGATAATTTTGTTTGCAGGAGATCTCCAAATGGAGGATATTGGCATTAAAGTGATAACAGGTGAAGATTTGAGACACAAACAGAGTGATGGACATGCGCGGAGAGCACGCCACCTAGCGGACGATCGACGCAGCGATCAAGGGAGATAATTTTGTTTGCAGGAGATCTCCAAATGGAGGATATTGGCGTTAAAGTGATAACAGGTTTGATTTGATAACAAACACCAACATTATTTATAAATGTTTAATTTTTAGGGGTATACATTTGGATTCCTGTAAACTCTGTGGACGGGTATCTGTATGGGTATTTAAATGAGAAAATAATTTAAAAGAATGGACAATTTATACCCATAACTTCATTTAATTCTATGGTCAGTGTATTGTTTCGAGTAAGCAGGTTGCATCATTCATGCAATTGGAGTACAGAGGAAACAATTTGTGCCTACTTTCTTTTTTTTTCAGTTATTTTTTTATGGGTATCCAAATGGATACTGTTACATTGGATTTATGGGTATCTTTAAGAGTTTCATATACCCAGAAAAGCAAGGTCTGAAGTACATGTATAAAAACAAAAGAAGAATATTTGTGATACCACTTCTGGGTGATGCATAATTCACGACCTCTTTCTCCAGCAATGGAATTTTGTAGTTTATCTGGAAAGCTATTTTTCCCCATCTCGACTCTAACATGCTGAAGTACATGTCCATGTAATTCACAGTGTGGTTTCAATGGGAGTTGTTTGTAAAAGCAATATGGCAGCCAGGTCAGATGACAGAGAGCTAAAAGAGATATCTTTTCTTGTTTACAGGTCTTCGTATTCGTATCTTTAACCTGGTGATCAAACTGCTGACATGTATCCTCTACATTGTACGAGTGTTCATGGACGATCCCAGATGTCCCTGGTAAATATATCTACTCAATATTCCACTTGATCAACTGATCCCACCTGTGACGAACCACCTATGATTGACATATGCTTATTCAAGATTCCCATTTTACATGTTTGAAGAAATATTTGCCATATATGTATTTTACTTGTTTTTAAAAATTCAAGTCAACTGTCACCCAGCCAATGAACAGTCTTCTAGTTGTAAGATTCTTCCCGTGCCACCAATGACATTTGTTGTCTCAATTTTGAAAATTCAAATGGACCAATCAGCTGTCTTCTGACTGCTAGATATCCCAGGATGCTTTGGACTTCCTGACAGAATTATTAGGGATTCCACACACACTCTTTGTACTCTGTCACCCCTAACGTATTTGGTAATGTTCATTTGATACTGTTGTTTTGGATAATTCTTCTGTTTTTAGTTGACATCTTTTTATGTATTTTCATGGGTGGTGTGGTGTACTTAAATAATCGCACAATTTATAAATCCTTGTCTAAAATAAATTATTCTTTACAATATTTTCTTTCAATTAAAGCTGAGTGCTTTTACTTGACTTTAAAGATTTTCTCTGTGCTTTCAATCATTTGCTGCCTTTTAATCTAACACTGCACGATTCACTTTTAAATATAGTCTTTGTAACTTTCTTCTTTCCTGTGTATTTTGTGTTCATTCTAGCAGAGGAAATACCTGTCAAAATGAAAGAGGTTTTCCCATTGATTTTGTGTCAGTTGTTGCTATGTTTTTAATGAAGTTGTCTGTTTCAGTGTTTTACAGTATCATGTCTTTCTCCCCTCTACTGCTGAAAGGGACTTGCACATCATGGTTGTTTTGATGGTTTGTGTTTCTATTTCCTATTCAGTTTTTCTTTTATCTTCTTTTTTTTTGTTATCATTTATTTTCTTTTTCCTGGAAGTTATATTCAAATGATGTATTGCCATGTGTAATGTTGTTGTTGATTGGTCTTTCATTGTATTGATTGATTCTTTTGCTGGTAAACAGACAGGAAAATTCAGTAAAAGCCAGAAGTCCATTACCCAAACGTGACATATGACAAATAAGTGTGACATATGCCCATTAGTGATCTCCACCGCACACTCCCCATGATTTATGGCTGTTGACTTTGTCTCCAGTCATCATCCCATCAGCAAGAAGGATTTCTACTGTCCTAATTCCTTCTGGCATCATATTATAAAGCCAATGCATATTTACAATGTAAGGTCATTCAGGTTTAAGTAAAAAAAATAAAAAAATACTGTGGCAGCCAATCATATTTTTGGTTTTCACTTAATAGGGATACTAAATATCATTCCCATGATGTGTGTTTTAAGCAGGGGGGGGGGACGGGAATGATTCAAATTGGCTGTTGATAAATTATGTAAACATTACTTAAAGTTTGATGAAATGATCACAAAATCTGGATCTTACCTATGCATGTATCTAGTTTACATGTAACCAGGCAATTATTTGAACTTGGGATGACTGACATATGTACTATATTTTTCCAGTATTCAAGTACATGTATGACATTTGCTTTGAATATTGGAAAAATATAGCACATACATGTATTTATAAAATTATGCCAGCTTTCACCAGTTCAAAATAGTATCCTGGGTTAAGAGATAGGGCACAGTGAAGTTATACAACCTACATGGACATGTAGTACAGTACATGTACCTCAACTAAAGTTGGGTCAGTGAACAGACAGGCTCTTCTTTGTTCTCTCAATAATGTGCAGATGAGGCATTAAACCACATTATCAGCACTTACTTTTCACCAGGCTGATAAGTATAGGTTCAGTGAAGAGTACTGATCAGCCCGTCAAAATGTGAGGACTTCCATTATATCAGAGTGACAGAATTAACTCAATTGTGGAAACCTTGAAAGATAATATGGACTACAATTCAATTCAATTCAATTCAATTTATTTACATGATTCAAGTATCTATTCCCATGTTAGATCCAGCCAGTAACACTATTAGGACTGATATTTGATACTCGTACATGTACCACTGAGCCTCACAGAAATCCATGCGTGCATGTCATGTGACTTGATGGCATTATAGAGTTTCACCAGAGTTAAATGGACTGTGTAATGTGACAAGGACATTGTCGTTATTGATTATTACATCAAAAAGACAGATTGTCTGTCGATAAATTTCCCGACAATGGTGGAAAATCCAAGTCTGCTTCCACCATGTGTCAAATACATGTTGACAGAAACATGTGTAACCACTCCTTTCAGCATCCATATTTGACTAAATTGGCCTGGTCTATCTTCAAATTAGTAATCTCGTTATCATACCATTTCCATCTTCCTTCACACTTTGAATTAGCCTTGGATAGATTGGACCGCTGAAAGTCTTCAATCCGAGGTGTAAATTTCATCCACAAATCAGAGATGAGCCAATCAGGATAAACCCAACGACAGTGTGTAGGCTGACGTATTGTCTCAGCATTTACATCATTCCTCCTAGTATGGTAGTAGGTGTGGCCAAATACATAGGACAGCCAATCAGTAACCTACCCATACAGAATATTTCGAAATTCAAATTGATTGGAGGTCAATGACATTTCGTGTCTATGTATAGATTCTTTTGAACGAAGTCAGTGAGCTGATATATTGGGCTGATATATCAAGGTGTATTCGGAGTGTGTACGGAGGAGTCGATGTGTGTATGAAGATGACCATATCCAGGCCTTGTTTTTCATAAAAATACACGGGAATCCAAATAGACTCTTGTAACACAGCTCTATGGGAATCCATGAGAATCCAATGCTATCATTTCTATACAGATTGCTAATATTTTACGGGAATCTGTTGGATTCCCGCAAATTATTTTGCGGGAGCTAGTGCGACGGGAATCAGATTTCCGGATTCCTGTGGAAAGACAAACCCTGATATCAGTTTCATGCTCCACTGCGATTGATCACCACATGTTCTCGGCCTTAAGGTTGGCCTAGGTTGTTCTTGTCAGAGCTCATCACCCTATGCTTATATATCACTGGGGTGTGATGCCATGGCGAATGACTGAACTGGGTTGCCCAGAGGTTACGCAGATGTGATTTAACAATGGGACCAAAATGAGTTACCTAAACACCCTTGTTTTAACAGGTCTTGACTGGGTGGTACTTAGTTGGTTCATCGCGATATGACTCACCCTCAAGACCCCTGTTTTAACAATGAGAGGAGGGGGGGATTTGGTTTAATGTCACATGGTGGAGGAAGCCGGCCTACCCCACCGCCCATCGGCAAGTAACTGGCAAACTTTCACGCATGCACCAGCGGGGCTCGAACCCGTGTTTTAACAGGTCTCTGAATGTGCATAACATATACAGGTTAGCATAAGAACTGTCATGTTAGCCTAAATCATGTTTAAGATTCAATGGTGTTGTATACTCAGAGCAATATTAGAACCAGGGCTATTTTAACATGTTGAATGCATTTTCGCTGAAGCAATGCATGTCATTGTTTGATCTGCTGTGACAGGGCCGTAGCCAGGATTTACTGAGGGGTGGTTCGCCTTCACTCCAAAAGGGCACATCAGGGGGTTCGCTGTATGGGAAAAGGGGCAAATAGGGGGTTCGCTTCAGTGTTTGAAAAGGGCATTTATGTGAGAAGAATATATAAAATTCCCGAACAGGGGGACCGCCCGAACCCAGAAAACCCCGCTTTGCTACGGGCCTGTGTGGACATTCATAACATAACATGTAGATGTCATTCGCATTTCGTGATGCATTCTGTGGAAATGGGCCTTTAGGCAAATCTCTGGTGACAATGTAACTACATATTTACAGTGAGTGAGTAGTAGGGTTTAATGTCGTGTTCAACCTTGTTTCAGTCATATTACGACAGTGTCTACATGTGCCAGAACACGAGAGTGTTCACAGTTCCTATTACCCTGGACACTGATCAGCCCAGCCAGTACAGCAACTGGTCACCCATCCAAGTATTGACCGAGCTTAACATTGCTTAACTTCGGTGATCTGACGAGAACCGGTGTGTCCAATGCTATAAGCCATATCTCAGATATGTGACTGGGACTGGAGCATGAAACAGCTTAATGATATGATATTGGGACCTCCCCATTAATTGTTGTTCTGTGTATTAACAATGTGAT
The DNA here is from genome assembly GCA_036873755.1 of Hanleya hanleyi. NCBI lineage: Eukaryota > Metazoa > Mollusca > Polyplacophora > Lepidopleurida > Hanleyidae > Hanleya > Hanleya hanleyi. Next base: position 16,161 of record JAVTVY010049663.1, read on the forward strand.
ACAGTAAAATAAAAAATTGTTTTGATATGTTGTTTTATCTTTATCGTACCATATATTCAACCAGCTAGAATAATATAACTGATATGTTATGCAACATCAAATATATTTACTGTCCATATATCTTCACATGTCCTGGAATGGCCCGAGGTTTTAATATGATCATTATCGGAACACGATGAACAATTAGAAATAATTGATGACTCTGAACATAATACATGTATGCCTCTGGGCAGAGAATGGAATGTAACATAATTCTACTGATCGCAAATCTATGGTGAATATATGTATCTACAAATATACGACTTGGACTGAGCTTGTGTGATGATGACTGGAGCATGAAACATCTTTATAATACGATATTGGGACCTTCCATTACTTGTTCTGTTTTTATTTGTTAAAGTAACAAATATTTGTTTTGATAGGTTATTTAATCCTTCTCCTACCATATTCTCCTCTTGAATATTCAACCAGTTAGACTGATATGACTGATATTTTATGCAGCATCAACTTTCTTAATTAAGTGTCCATTTGCCTTAATTCACACATCCTGGAATGGCCCTGAGGCTTTAATATCGTCATTATGGGAACACGATGAACAATTAGAAATAATTGACGACTCTGAACATAATATCCCTCTGGTCAGAGAATGAAATGTAGCATAATTCTATTGATGGAAAATCTATGTTGAATATGCAACTACAACTATACGACTTGGACTGAGCTTGTGTGATGATGACGGGAGCATGAAACAATTCTTTATGATATTGGAATGTTCCATTAATTGTTCTATCGACTGTTTTTATGTGTTAAAGAAACAACTATTTGTTTGCTATGTTATTTTATCCTCCTCCTACAATGTACCATATTTTCTCTGTGAATATTCAACCAACTAGACTTATATGACTGATATTTTTATGCAGCGTCAACAAAAATAATTGTCCATACGCCTTCACATGTTCTGGTGTGGCCCCTTGAGGCTTTATTATCGTCATTATGGGAACACGATGAACAACTCAAAAATATTAACGACTCTGAACATAATATCCCCTCTGGTCAGAGAATAAAGTGTAACATGATTCTCCTGATTGGCACTGTGCGTGTTCTGACCTAATTCATTAATATCGAACAATAGGATGTGCACTGACTGTCGATTTTTATAACACCCTCAAAATCATTACACCAATATCACACTGGCACTGGCTGGAATTTCTACAATGAAATGAAATGGGCCGAAAGCAAAATGTCTTTGAAATATTTCCAGTACTTTTCACATCAATTACACTGTAGGTGCATTTTTCTTGTGCTCGTAGCATAACGTAGCCCAGGGTACCCTTAACCGATACTCTGTGATATTCAATTCCACTCCACTGGGCTTACATCAGATGGACAATATGTTATTGTCCACAAACCATTTCAGGTTGGCGTGTGTGCTAGGTCGGGGAAAAAAGTCATATGAGAGATAGAGGAATATGGGTAACTAATAATAGGTGGAACTCGTGGAATATAAGGAGAAAATAACGTCCATTTTTTATGGTGATGTTGTGTGCTCTCGGCATCAGCGCTTTTAAAAGTTTTAGAATTTGTACGCAGAAGTTTGCGAAAAACCGTTTTGATATGACATTGTTAGACACATGTAATTTCAGATCCATAATCTAGTCCCCTCAATCCTGGACTATAAATGAAGTTAATCCTTAGACAATACATTTAGATCTGCCAGGATAGCCTTAGCAGGTGTATTGACATGTGGACCCTGCCTGATTTGGAGTTCCTTCTTCTGATCCATTTCTTATCTCTTCAGCATAGGAAATATTTTTAATCAGTGATAACTTGACTATATTCAACCGGAAATTTCCAAAATTTGCTTAAGCATTAATGGTCCTTTCTTGAAATAGAAGGATAATTTGATGTATATTTACCATTTTTGCACCATGCAGTTAGCTATGCTGAAAAGAAAGTAAACAGAGCAGAAGAACAAACCGCAAAACTTACAGGGAGCCACACATCGATGCACCTGTCGCTGATGTCAGGGCAGATCTATTGTCTAAGAATTAAATTCAATTATAATGCAAATCCGGGATTAGATATATTACTTATTAGTCTCAGAAAATAATTTAGTTCTACTAAAATTGGATACAACTTTACAGTTTGAATGATCATAATCCTCTAATAATTCAATGACCATATTAAAATTCAATCACCCAATTCTGTCGACGAATTTCAGTCAGTCATCCTAATAAATTTGATCACCCTATAATATACAGACATTGCATGCTGTGAGGTGTGATTCATGATTTGTCAGCTCTCGAAGGTGATGTTCAACGAATGCGAAGGACGAGTTGAACATCACCTTCGAGAGCTGACAAATCGTCATATCACACCTCACAGCATGCAATGTCTGTTTTATACCGAAAAAAAGCATAAACAATACAAATAGACGTACAGTGTAAAGAGAAAAACCAAGGCAGCGAATCTTCATCAGTTGGTAACGTAAAACACTTTCCGTCTGTACACGCCATCGTGATTACAGCGGAATGACAGCACAACATACGACAATGCTACGAAAGAGTCTGTTCACGGGCGATAACTGTGCGAGACCATGTGACATTGCCTCTGCCGTGTGACGTCATGCAGCGCATGATCGTGTGATATCGGCGCAAGATCGTGGGACATCACATTGACGAGCTGTTTTTTCATAAGACTCGAGAATTGCAGAATATCGCGTGATGGTGTCTCAACCAATTAAAATAAACGAATACACAGTGAGGTATAATAAAATGATTTATGTAACGAGAAATAATGGATACATGTATCTGTATGATTTTGAATTTCTGTTCAGATTTTATGCTGTGAAATTTCACTTCCTGTGATTGATTTACTAGATGATTTAACATAGTCATAATACCTAAGTGAACCATTTGGTGAGGAAATGTTAACAGATGGCTCTTGATAGGCATTATTTCTTGTCTGGTCTCAACTTTAAACCCATGCACATCAAATTATCATGGAAAAAATACTTTGTGTGTGGGAAGAAAATTGATTATCTGAACACAAGATCGAAATACAGATAAATCTTCTCAAAAACATGTTCTTGTACCGTATCATACCATCATCTTTCTGTTCCAATAATATAGCACTCCTATATTTCTGGATGGGAAAATACAATTTCTGTGATTGAAACTGTTTGCCGTAGATATGAAATTTCAAATTTTCTAAATGAGGTTCATTGAAGTATTAATGAGGACCACCAGTTGCCTCCCTTGAGGCCATAACTGAAGATCTATCCAAGGCATGATGATGAATTCACTTGAATAATGGTCGAATATTTGCTAAAAGCAATAGATTGTGAAACTCTATATGTGAAAAACCATGCAGGCACTTACATGTAAGGAGTCCTGTGGTTTCATGCACTACTATAATTTTGGTAGACCCTTGTATTGTAAGGTTCTAGTTATAACCAGAATCTTGGGACGGTCCTATTTAATGGCTGTAAAAGCAGTTGAAATATGATATTGAGCCGTACAAATTATTTGCTTAATATTTCTTCCCCTCAAAACAGAAAATAATTCCATCCATGTGGACAATTCCAGCTTGAAACTATAGCAATCATATTGAGCCAACTGCCATCGTTATAGCTCTCATAAACTATGCCCAGTGATGGCGAGTGTCTAATGTTGAGAGATGTTCAAATAGGACCAATTATGATGTGAATTTAGCCCCGGGAATAGTGATCGAGTTGGGAAATACATGAAATGTATAAGCCAATTAAATTATGAGAAAATGTGCTAACAGACTTGACAGCTCTTAAGCGGACATAAAATTGCCACAAAGTTCCCATTTCAAACATCCAATTATATCCGGTATCATAGCAACCATGCAGGAAGGCGTTGACTAATCCATTGTATAGGCACCTGTTTATGGGGGTTACAGCCAACAAAACATACCACATATTGTCTTTTCAACAAAATGAACATACTGTAATCCAGAGGAAATTAGAGACCGGAGACCACATAGACAGTCATCAGTCTGCGCTTCCATTTTCTTGTCAACAGGTGCCCCATTTAACATATAATACCATAAAACTGTCTCGTCCTTGAAGGAAACTAGATACAGTCGATTGAATACGATCGAAGAGTCATATCCCTTTTGCATCTTTAGTAACATTCATTATTTAAGAGAGTAAAAACGTAAAACTTAGGAAAAACAACATCAACATGGCCCCAAAAGATACCTTAAGGGAAGGTACCCGCATATCAAATTTGAAAGAATCCGTTCAGGTTCAACAGTTACTGTCCGGAAATGCAATTTTACCTCGGCCCACAGGCGGCGCCACGTATAGGCAAATATATGCATAAAAAATAATCCCAACCGAGATCTTGAGGCAAGATCCCTTGACAATGGAAATAGAAAATGTTAACTTGGCTTACAGGTGGCGCCACCTATGACCAGATCGACAAGAAAAACAATCCCAAGCAAAACCTTCAGGTAAGGCACCCATATACCAAACATTCAAGTTTTAAAAAGTTATTGTTCAGAAACATAATTTTAAATTTGCACCCAGGTGGCGCCACCTATATGTGGATCGGCATGAAAAACAATGCCAAGCGAGATATTGAGGCGAGGTACCTACACACCAAATTTGGAATGAATTCGATCCAGGTTTTCAAAAGTTAATCTCGGGAAACACTTTTAACTTAGCTTTCAGGTGGTGCCACCTATACATGAAAAACAATCTCAAGCCAGATCTTGAGGCAAGGTACCCACACACCAAATTTGGATAGAATCCTTAATGTTTTCAAAAGTTTATTTTCTGGAAATACAATTTTTACTTGGCACCTGGAGGCACATTGGCATGAAAAAACAATTCCAAGCAAGATAGATAAGCAAGGGACCCACTTAACAAATACAAAAACATGAGTCTGTGCCTGATAAATCGAGACCTTTTGGGGTTGCAATTCATTGAGGGGTGGCAGAATTATACAAATATTGCAGACTACACACAAATTTGAACTTTCTGCCAAGTTATATTGGATATACATGTATATGCTCGAACACAATATATGAGGTTCGGGCGAGAGCTAATTTGGGAGATAGAGGGTGCATAGAGCTTGACGCATTGGGGGTGGGGACATGCTCTCCTCGAGGGTAGTGGCAGGTGTGCTGACATGAAGACTACAGAAAGCTCCCTGTGCATGAAACAACCAGACTGACAACTGCATGACATCATCTGTCAGTCTGAAGAACCACAAGGTTGAATTCAATTCAATTCAGGAAATTGATCATATATGCACAGTGTGCACCCAAACTTAAGGAACTCAGTTGTAATTAATACAGTAAGTTACATGTGTGGACACAAATGGTTCGTGCAGAAGCTTTAGGGTGAATCATATGATGTGGAATACAATTATTTGATAGCAAAATTGAAGGAAATGTTGTCCTTTATAGACGACACAAAATTCAAAACTACATTGTAACGGGTTCGGTATTTCCCTGCCAGTTATTCCATATTATACTTCTGAAATAAAATATGGTTTGTGCAAAAGCTTTAGGGTAAATCAAATGATGTGAAACACAATTATCTGATAGCAAAGTTGAAGGAAATGGAGTCCTTCATTTAAGGCGACACAAAATTAAGTTATTTTGTATTATACTTCTGAAATAAAATATGGTTCCTGCAATAGCTTTAGGGTAAATCATATGACGTGGAATAAAAGGACTTGACTGCACTGTGGGATCCCCTGCCGGTTATTTCATATTGTACTTCTGAAATAATGTCATCAACCTATCAGTAATTACTATAAAGGAATATATTGTAGATGATTCGGCATGTGTGTGTGTATAAACAATGTACACTGCATCTCATACCTTAGGTTAGTATCACATGAGACTGAGAAGCTGTGTAACATTTGATGCAGGGGTTGGGATCCTTTCTTCAGGCATTAATGTACATGTAATCATGATCAATTATTACGGTAAATTCCCTAATAATTGGCGAACCGGAAGTGAAACTTGCCACTTCAAAAGATGTGCCACTTTCCAATTATTTGTCACGACCATTTCATGAAAGCGGGTGTTTTTCAATAATTTGTATTGGCGATCTTGAATCTTGAGCATCTCAGCATCTTAAAATGACTGCATTTTCCATTTATTAGGATGGGGAAAATGACAGCCGAGAAAAAAATCACAGTTTTCCAATTTAGTTAAGGCGGCCAATTATTAGGGAATTTACCGTAGTGTGTGAGAATGTCCATAAACATTATCCACATTATTGGCATGTTCTGACCCAACAATCTGCCTGATATTATATAGAGTTATTTTCGAACACTGTATTAGAGTACAGTAAAGCAGTTGTTTCGCGGATAATTTTAGGAAATACGCCGAAATGTCTCTTACCGAAATGTCACATGCCGAAATGTCCTGACACCCATGACCATTTATTCTGAGCCAGAATTACACTTCCTCGTTATAGCATACAGACACTAGTGCTAACAGCCCTTTAATTAACAGCCCTTTGTGTAAGGCACGGAATCGCCAGCAGTGAATAATGGCCCTCGATCAGCAGTCGAACACCTGAGAATCATTTTTATCACCTTTCGACAGGAACATATTGACCAGCAGTCATACTGATAGATCCTATCACAGCCCACGCGCATACGACAGGCACTTCCTTGAACTATCTAAGAAAAGTCCGTCTACACCTTAAGTTAGATGATCAGGTCATACACAGTTTTATTTCATTATCTGAAATCCATATGGAAAAAGCCATTGATTCATGTATGTAGATGAAGTAATTTGATTGTCAGTAGTTTTTGGAGAAGATCGTGTTGGAAATATGACCTTTGATAAGTGCTGCACGTGATTTTTGATTGTTCTTTTTTTACCCTCACCATGACCGCATGGAATAGAATACTTCTCTGTTTCGGTCAGAAACACCGAATATTCGAGTTGGGTTGTGAAAATCATTAAATGTATAAATTATGAGAAAATGGGCTAACACACTTGACAACAGACATAAAATTGCTACAAAGTTCCCATTTCAAACTTCCAATTATTTCCGGTATCATATAGCAACCATGTAGGAAGGTGTTAACTAATGCATTGTTCTTAGGCACCTGTTTAAAGTGGTTGCCATAAAAACATGGCACGTATTGTTTATTCAACTAAAACAACTGGTGACGGGTCTAAGCAAACTGTAATCCACAGGTAATTGGACATGATGGAGACCGGAGACCAAGTAGACAGTCATCAGTCTACCCTTTCATTTTCTGGTCAACTGGT
>JAVTVY010049664.1:0-22940 GCA_036873755.1 Hanleya hanleyi
AGGCTTGCGCTAGCTTGCCATGCCAAGGTGCAAGCTCGCAATCCTTGGCAGACCTATATTGTTAGCTTGCACAGCCTTGCTGCAGTCTTGTGCCAGCTTGCTGCGAGCCGGCACAAGCTCGCTGCAGTTTGTGCTAGCTTGCTGCGAGCCGGCACAAGCTTGCTGCAGTCTTGTGCTAGCTTGCCACAAGCTTGTTGGAGGCATGTTAGCTTAAGGTAAGCTTGTGTTAGCTAGTTGCAACCTTAAATTTCTGTAAGGGTGTTTAACACCATTCATGTCTTGAGGCGCATGAGGTACATTCATAAAATTGCCATAAAACGATATTATATTCTAGACACGAATATGTTAGCTTATTAATTTACATTTTCAGTTATTTCATTGCATCCCAAGTTTTTTCCTCTCAAATTCAATAAAGTATTAATTTCATGGGAAGCCAAGCCTTTAAGGTTGACCAGAAACTGAAAGTGAAAAGCCATAAATGCAGGATGCACTCATTTTTATCTCGCCTTACGAAGTAAAGGGGAGATATTGTGAGAGGGGGAAAGAGGATGTCGTCGTCGGTGTCGGTGTCGGTGTCGGTGTCCCCTGCCTGGAAATGAATGGGTTTTTGGTTTAGCAAGTTAAAAAAAAATCTAGAAAAATTAGAAAAAATATAAAAAAAATATAAAAAATATGGGGGGTGGGTATGCCACCTGGGGGTACTACCCCTGGGGTACTCTAATGTTAAAATCCCTATGAATGAGTTTTGCGTTTAGCTGAAGTGCACATGTACATCTGTACTTGGAAAGTTTCTTGCAGTTGTCAGCTGTCATTGGATGATTATGCAACTTGGTATACATGTTTCTTATGATAAGAGGATGTACCTGTGCTATTTTTGAGAAGAAATATTAATTTTTCTCAAAATTATGGCAAATGAAGAGTTTTCTGTTTAGGTAAATTGTACATGTAGACCTCTACATGTATACATATATACATCTACATGGTAACTTTGCTCCAGTTGTCAGCTGTCATCCCTTACAGAAATTTAAGGTTGCGGAGAGCTCCCGCTAAGCTCCCGGGCTCATATGTTACCTTGTGCGAGGTATCCGCTACCTTGCGCAAGCTATCCGCTACCTTGCGCGACCTAGTGAGAGCTAACGAGTAGATCGCGCGAGCCAGCGGGAGCTACCCGGTAACTCGTATGAGATACCCGCTACCTCGCGTTCACTATCATAGATTGTTTCTAGTACTCATCGCAAGTTTGCGCTACCTAACATCATCACAGGAGTTTCAAACCCGCTAGCTCGCGAGAGGTAGCGCGAGTTTGCGGGAGCTATCGCAAGTTTGTGGTAGCTCCCGCAACCTTGCAATAGCTCCCACAGGCTATCTTCACAATTTTAAAGATTTCCTGCGAGGTTGCGCTAGCTACCATTCTCTTGAGTGTTTGAAACCTTCTGAAATGTGGGAGTTACCGCAAGGTAGCGGGAGCTACTGCAAGGTAGTGGGAACTACCAAGGTAGCGGGAGCTACCGCAACCTTGCAGGGCATGTTGATGTACCACAATCTATATCCTCACAGTTTTGGAGATTTTCTGATGGCAGCTAGGATCTTTGAACTCAAGCTTTTTATACAATTGAATGTTCCTTAATAAACTTTTAGTTATTATCACACAATGAAAATTGTTGGTAAGGCCTGGATTGCGACTAGTTAAAAAGTCTGTGATATGAGTAATCCCATGTTAAGTTTCACTCAGGTGATTTAAAGTTCTTAAATTCAAACTGAGTGATCAACATGTACATACTACTGATCATAAACATATTCTCAACTTACACTGCAAATTATTTGTCTGAAGCAAAACTCGACATATTTAAAAAACGTTTTTTGCTATTCCATCAGCGTTGGCAACGGAAGAATCCTGATATATTAAAATTAATTTAGTTATCTGTTTTGCAAACTACAGAACCTTATAAACAACAATACATTATTATCAGTATATTCAGGTTTATTTCCATGATGCAATCTTTGTTTAGATTATTCCATAATTTGCCTCTTTATATGAAATATGAAAATAACAATGCACAAGCAAGAGTGAAGCTAACAATCCAATATCAATATTTCTTTAGGAAAGTTATATCATTCAGAAATTTGCACGAGTCCAGTTCATCATATGAGTACAATAACTATATTTGCATATAAGCTTAATATAACCGGTTTATATATATTTAATGAGGGTTACTCTGTCAGTTGTAAAAACTGTTCTTCCTGGAGGCCCTCCAGAAAATATACAAGTATGTACAATATATACAATCACAAAACACTGCGAGTATATTACATGTAAATGTCTTGACATAAAAATAGTACATAATATCATGTGCTAGGGCATAAGGATTTTAGAAGTCTGAACTTGAAGATGGGGCTTCTTTGAGGTTACTGCCAAGGGAGTTCCACAGCATTGCTCCAGAAAAACTCAAGCTTTGTTTCAGACAGTTTGTTCTGGATTTTGAACAGTTTGTTGTTTTCAGTTGATACTAGAGTGTGTGAAGTAATTTCATTAGCATCTTTAAAGGGAGAGTTGAGGTAACGGGGACATAAGTGGTTGATGATTTTGAACATTAGAATAGCCTTCTGATATGTTATCCTGTCTCGTATGGTTAGCTATCCGAGTTCTTTAAAAAGAATTTTTTTGGGGTTGAGTAATCTGCATTTAAAATGATTCTGGCTGCTCTTTTTTGAAGTTTGTGAATTCTGTTTAGTCTGTGTAGTGGATGCGTCTTCAAGCAAACTACATAAGTTTTGCCATGAAGAGCCACCGTAAGGATGCATGCAGTGAAACCGGTTGCATGAACATGATGAATGCTGTGTTCGATCTACATGTATACATGCATGTACAAAACCCATATGTCAAGTATGTTCTCCTGAGCACTGTTCAGTCACGTTCACACTCATTCGGACACCGCGTGACAAACAGCTTGTCATCAATTTCAGTGCAAACAAGAATTTGTTTAATACAAATTACTGGAAGTACCAAATAGGCTGATGATGGGCACATGTATAGCAGATGACTGCATTTACTTCCATATCTATTAATTGGCCACAAGCTTGGTTTAACCTCCAGTTCTTTCAACAAAACAAATTGCTCAAAGGTACAGTCTTGTACAGTAGGAGTATGACTCGTACAATCACAGGAATAATTCTTAATAAAGAGACAAATTTGACCAATCACCACTGCTCCATTGAACTTGCATTCAACTGTGTAAGAGTTACGTTTTTGAACAGCCCTACAACTATGAGATGGCACAGTGAGGTGTTTCATTTGTAACCTACTGAACAGAGAATATAGTCTGGGAGGGTGATGTAAGGGAAGGACAGTTGAAAATGCAGACATCTGTTCAACTGAGAGACATGCAGAAGGCATAGAACCAGTCAATTTGACATCTGTAGAAAAGGTATGGATTTTTGAAAGCTTGCATAAAAATGTGCCAATCATGGGATGGTGAACATAACTATAATTCAGTGATGGTAATTTTGCCAGAGTGGCAACAGCATCAACAATCTGCAACTCTGGATGCTGTGTACCATGAAACAACTTCAGTAAACGACCATTAAAATCTTCCAATGAGAAACATGAATACACCCAAAGGGGTCCTGCATCCCTAACTACATCAGTCAGATGAAGAAGCTGATGTAAATTAGCACTCATGTGTCTTTCCCCATACAGTACATTGAACATGCACACAAACTGCATTATTAACTTCTGGCAGTGATACAGCTGCTCCTGAGATATACTCTCCAAGTTTAATGTGTAAGCAGACTCGACCAGCAGCATATAGTGCTCCAGATATTCCACTTCCATAATACCCAATAGTACAGGTAAAGAGTAATAGTACAACCAGGAACGACATTCAGATGCCTTCCAGTATTTCTTGTGCTTTGCAATACTTCTTGGTATTCTGGAAATAAAATTTGGTGGTCTGATACTGAGAAGTCTTCGATCTGCTTCATTGACAAACTTCGAAAGGGAAAACAATTCCTTCGAAAAACTACTGTCAAACCAAAGTTTTAGTAGCCGACGTACGATGCCCAGGAATCCTGTGTGCATGAAATCAATGGTTGTGCCGCGAATCAAATCATATTGGACATATGACAACCAAGAAGGTCCTTTTATCCCTTTAACATTCTGATTTTTTGTACAAGCTGATTTTGCATGGCTGATCGTGTCTTCATGATTTCGTTTTGGTCCATCAATTTTATCACTATCAAAAGGGAAAACCCAAACATTGCCTTTGCCTGTTGGCACACTTTTTCCAGGCTGTAAGCACTTTGGGCACCCAAACTTGCCATTAAATTGAACCATATTTAGCATAATGCACTTCGCTGGAAGATCACAAGTGCCACAAAGTAATAATACCTTGACAAAGAAAGGCAAAGATGCAGAAGGACTAACAACCTCTAAACCATTTGTTTTCAACTCCTTTAAACTCTTACTGATTGGTTCCCAAAATGTCAACATGCATGGTTTGCTCTCACCAAACCACAATCCACCCAGAATTATGTTTTCAGTTTTAGTTCTTTTGGCATATGGAAGTTCATTTATAGTAAAACATATTGGCCATATACTGAACTTTGAAGATTTAAATAGTGGTACACCATCTGTGTACCACATCAAGGATATATTATTCCTATCTGTTAGAAAACCGTTGGGGCCAAAATGTTCTCTGTACAAAAGTCCATCATAAATGTCTTCAATGTGTGCTTCATTTTTCTTCTCTTTTTCGAAACGATGTTGCAGTTCCTCATAGAACCCTGGCCTACTGAACAAATCTTTCAGTTGTCCAGCCAAAGGAATTTCAATGAAGTAGGACATGTTACTTTTTAAATCAGCATCACACATTGTACAACAGCTTGCATTGTCATCTTCAACAGGATAGGAGCAAACATTACAAAACTTATGAAGTGTCAGTGGATTTTTTAGATTTTTGAAGAACTGTCTGAACTTATACAGAGTAGTCAGACATTGATTAGGTGACATACAATGTAAGGATATTAGAACTAGTAAATCTGACAAACATTCACCAGTTAGGCCATGACAGAAAGCGAAATTAAGGACTAGTAAAAGGCTGGCACACACAGTTATGGGTGCTCCAGGATACAAAGGTGAATCTTCAGTTGATGTGCTTGATTCCGGCATGTCAAACCAATCACCGCTGTCTTCATTGTCAAACCACTCTTGAATCTCTTCAACATCAGGATCATCCAATGGTCTGCTCTCTGATGAATGAAAAACAAAAAAACAAAAAAACTGACAATAGTGATATAAATCTTATCACATAGGTATAATACCTATCCCTCTATGTGGGTTCCTGGCTGTGAAATGAATTATGCAATGGAGGCAACTGTAACCTGTGGTGTGGTACCAATGCTAATTACATGTCACATATTCATCCACAGGCCTAATCACCAACTGATACAATATATTTACCCCAAATTGTATAACAGTTATATCACAACACGTGATGTAAGCAACATTTTAGAAAAATATTAAAAGCATAATAGTTCACCTTTAAGTATTAATAACCATAAACAAACCGTATAAACAAACCGTATATGGTTTGTTTTAATACAGTTGTTTACAGTAATTATGGTGCACCAGAGCAATCCGCTCCAGCCCCAGGGAAATAGGCCAATTAGCTCAAGCAAAATAGGCCAATAAGCTTAAGTTCAACTCCTACAGATAAATCTACACACATTTACATGGTAATTTCTGCCACATTCTTGCCAGAATAACAAAATGTTTATGCAAACAGAGGGGATTTGAATCAAAATAATACAGGTACACTGTCGTACATCGGAATAATCTTCCCAATCAAACTGCTCGCAGTGAGTTCAAGAATGAAATGATTCGAGTCATATTTAGTTGATAAATACTTGTGTTTTTCTTACCATCAACATGATCATCTTCTGATTGGTTGACAAACCCAGTTTCATCTGCTTCATCAGTCATCCTTGAAAACAAAATGTTTAAAGTGATACGCAAAAGTTTCCAATATTTGGATTTTATTTGATTGAATGGATGGTGAAGATGGAAGACAATGACCTATCCAGAATACACACATCACTTACGTTCCATGATTTTGGTGCTGTTTTTATTATTATGACATCATCTAGGCTTATTGTACTGAATTCATATGCATGACATATGCTGGCTATGTTCGGTGACATCGCCAAATGCACCAGGTCCTGTCAGGCTCATGTCATGGATAAAGGCATCACTGAGGATCGAAGCTTAAAGGTTATACAAAATGGTCTCAAAATCTGCTACTTTTTTGTGCTAAATTGTTGTAGAGGTGATTATATAGACTTGTTTTACATTTTTGTATGTTTTCAAACTGCCCAAGGTTGGAAATAGCAGCAGTAAAGTGCGACAATTTCATGCCCCTTTCAAAACGGCGAAAGCTGTGACCGCTTGACCTGTGACGTCACAACCTGATTACGATCTCGCTCAAATGCCTGTTGTGACGTCCAAATGTCAGCGACATCACGCTAGAACTCCCATAGTTGGTTGAATCTTTCGTAACAATGCCCGACGTCATAGATTATGACGTTTACGGCGCAATCGTAATCAGGTTGTGACGTCATGCACCAGAGGTCACGGCTCCAATACGTTTTCCCCCACATGTGTGCTATTCGTGTCCTAAAACCCACTTCGACGACATTATTCGATAAAAAAATACTAATTTGTTGTTTGGAACACTACTGGGTATACGTTTTAATGCAAAGTAGTATAGAGTCATTTGGTATAACCTTTAACATTAATCTCATGACATCAGGCCATGCTAAAGTTTGTCATTGGGTCAAATTTATCTCGCTGAGCTTTTGGACACCAGATGACATAATAATAATCAAATACTAACCAGGTAGTAAGCCTAGATGACATCACCAATTGCAGCTCACCTTGGCAAAATCAAGTGGAAGTAATTAGGTAGCTCTCTGCTCTTTCAAGTGTTACATGTAGGCTGCTCAGCTTTGAATTATTTTAACAACCAATATGTATATAGTGTACTGTAAACTGGGGTGTATTCAGAAAATAGGATGAATTTGGACAGAAGATCTACATTTGTTATTAAGTAAACCTTGTTTTTTTCTTCTGTTATTTACTTTTCTCACATGTACATGTAGGTTATCAAATGACATCAAAATGATCAAATTAACCAACAGATATAGTTTTCCAGAAGTTTGAAACCTCAGTACTTGTTTTTTTTTAATTCAGGCAAAACTTCTACTGGCAGATTGAGAAAAACGTTCAAATCTGTCCGAATCCACCCCATGCAGTTTATGGTATTTGAAAATTCACTATTTCAAAACTATTAACGTCCGTTTTATCACATATTGAAACAATGTTCAGAAAAACTGGATGGAACAATGCACCCATGATCTTTTAGAGAAAAAAGTGAGCATAGTCAAATTTGTTTCATTTAATTACTTAAGGGGGTTTTGTTACCTTTTTTTTTATCTTTCATCATGTGATTTTTGCATTTATCTGTATTGCCAGAAATCTGCATGCATTTGGGAAGCACCCATTTTTTGCGACCCATTTCAATGATTAATAAATGTGAGAAAAATACAAGCAAACTTATTTTTTCCTTTAGTTACTGGTGATGTGATGAGTGCATATTTTTGACTGAACCCAAAAATTCAATTGAAATTTTCAAGTACAAAAAAATCCTGTTATAAATCTTGCGAGTGAAGGTAACAATAAAACCCCATAAGAAACCAGCACAACATAGCTATCAGGTCATACCTTTCAATTTCATCTCCATCATGATTTGAGTTCTGGCAAAAATATTCTTCTTGCAGAATGTAATGGCCATCTTCCCAATCTGGACCCTCGTTCTGTATGCTGACATGGCTGACGTGCCACTCAGCTTCTGTCTCGTCCATATCTTCCTCAACTGCACTTAGAGACTTTATCTAAAAATTATAATGATAACTGATCTGAAATACATGTATAGCAATGTGGTGGAGGGATCTGATTTCCTGAAAAACTCAGAGCCTGAAAAAGATTTGAATAAATTATAAATTTAATACATTGTAATTCTATCAATTATGTTTCAAATATCTTATATATACAATGTTTTTACCAGTATATAGGAATACTGTTATGACAATAGGGCCAAATATTGAGGAATCATTTTCAAATCACTGAGCTCATCCACTGAGAGTGAGCTAGCTGATAAAGTATATGTAAAATAAACTCACCAATCTCTCACTATTTTTTCGTCTCCATAGAGTTGATCTTGACATTGCAGAGTCTGTAGCACGGAAAGCCATACTTGTCTTGAAGTCAATGCGCACCCAATGAGGTACTGCACTCGTTTTACAACCACCTGATGATTTGAATTGCCTAAAATACTTTTCCTGTGTAGATCTGGACTGATACTACAGTTTATGGAACAAGAGGATGTGTTGCTGGGTAATCAGTCTCCAGAAATACCACAACTAGGAAGATAGAGTTTGCTGAGTGCACGTGGACTTCTGCTTCAGGCAATCACCCTCAGGCCAATAATTTCAGCATACAAACTGTGTGGAGGATGGTTTAACTGCTAAGTTCACACACAGTTAAGATCCAGGGTGCAGATTACACTGTATCACTGTCTATATATTTATGGTGCTGGAAGTTCTTAAATACTGATAACAGCTAGTATATTAAATATGTAGTCCTGTTCCAGAACAGTATGTTTCTGTTTTACTGGATTGTTTGTTTTCCCTATTGAGATCCAGTGAACCAATTTTGATTAAGATATATGACAGATTTGGCTTTAAAACTTGGAGCTTTAGAATGGGTGCATGTGGTCTTCAAGGGATGCCAAACCTGAAGGGCCCTTACATACAGCTGTGTTAATGTAGGTCCCAAAGAAGGGTCTGTTTAAGGTCAGCTAGTTCTGGCTACATCCTGTACAAATGTCCATGGATAATTTTATTACCCCATATCACTATCAACATGACCAAGGCCCATGCACTGTCAACCCAGCCTCTGGGGTGTGGAGGAAGAAAGGCAATATATTATACACGTGACCCACAGCTTGGACAAGCGGCAAAAGTCTAACGGACATATTGTACTAGTAGGCATCAGGCTCCTAAATAATTTACACGTTCGGCAGTATCAACAAAACTGTACCTCGCTGGTTCCCTAATTGAATTGAGACTTTCATCTTTCGACAGGAAGTAGTTTATTTCAAGCGCTACAAGGTGACAAACTTCTTGTCAAACTTTTACCGTCATTATTTCAAGCTGTGCGCGCCTCTACACATGAGGTGCTTATTTCGCTGTTTTCTCTGCCTGCTGAAAGCAGTGCCCAGGCCCCGCAAATAGTGCCCCGGCGAGGTATGTTATCGAGCGGTGAATCGAAATAAAATTTGCAGCTGAATAGAACAAATACAATACTTGCCAGTGGTACCAACGGCTTTCTATTAATCCTTGCAACGAAAGCGGAAAAAAATCGCGAAAATTCTGGTCTTTGGCAGAGATTACGTATAGGGGTTAACGGATCGGGACTTTTTTTTATTTAGGAGCCTGAGGCCTATTAGGTGGGCTTATTTCATCCGATCAGTCTGATATCAGACATGGGCTTGCATCATTCAATTGCCCGGAAGCTCGAAAAATTTCACGAGTTTCCATCGAATACTTTGCGCGCTATGCGGTTTTTGCTACATGTACCCCCATCAAAATTCAACAGTTTTCGGCCAGCTAAAGTACACATCTGGGCTTGGCGATCAGGCCCGGATTTGTAAAGATACCATAGCAAACGCTATGATTAGTTCTTGAATGGACGACCCATATATTCGTACATATTCGGAAACCTGTTACTAGCGTGTTGGTCCTTCCATTGAATTATTGTCATTTTTGCGATACGATACTCTTAAAAACGCTAATTTTCGGCAATTTTGTGATTTAAATTTGATTTTGCTGAAAAACCAGAAGCGTCAAACTGTCGAATTCAGTTATATATTAACCATCAATGTTTCCTCTACAAATAGATGCCAAAAATGCCAATTCGAAAGGAGTACAATGCAAATGATATCACAAAATCTGTCCCCACCCCCCATGTCAGGCATATAAATTCAGGATGACCCTTTCCGTTTATGTCAGACGTTAGCCAGGGTCAAACGAATCTTTCTGAACCAGATATTGTATTATTGCAGGCACCAGAGTTCAGGTACTTCTTATAAACTTGTATAATTATTTCAGGTTTCTGAGTTCCACTGAGGGTGAATAAAATAGCCACTGATGCAGGTAAAAAAATCGAAAAAGGAGGATAATCCAGTTAAAACTAGTCTGTAATGTCTGTCTCTGACAACTTAAGCATCCTCAGCCGGGTCTCTGATCATTCTGTTATACCATGGGACTGGTTGGATCAGTGCTGATATCGGCCAGTTCATTTTCAGACAGATATGGACATTACAATGATCACACGTTCTCACCAGAAACCAGCATTTTCGACCATTTTAGCACTTCAGCAAGGCACCAGATTATGTAAATCCACAAAATACTGAAACAATTCAATCCATTCAGTGTTACTTGAAAATATATCTTGGTCGTAAAGATTTGAGACGGTAAACGGCTGCAAAACGGCACGAATAGCCGATTTCAATCAGTATAAACACACAACAAATATACCCCCACCCCCTTAATAAAACGATCCCACCCGACCTCAACCCACACATTGAATGGAATCTTGCGAATTCCCACCAAACAATAAATAAGTTGAGCTACGATACCCAATTTAGCGGTGTATACCTTACCTAGAGTCCATTTTCCAACACAATTTGATCAAGTACGTTCAGAAAATGTTGATCTAGTAGGCATCAGGCTCCTAAATAATTTACACGTTCGGCAGTATCAACAAAACTGTACCTCGCTGGTTCCCTAATTGAGTTGAGACTTTCATCTTTCGACAGGAAGTAGTTTATTTCAAGCGCTACAAGGTGACAAACTTCTTGTCAAACTTTTACCGTCATTATTTCAAGCTGTGCGCGCCTCTACACATGAGGTGCTTATTTCGCTGTTTTCTCTGCCTGCTGAAAGCAGTGCCCAGGCCCCGCAAATAGTGCCCCGGCGAGGTATGTTATCGAGCGGTGAATCGAAATAAAATTTGCAGCTGAATAGAACAAATACAATACTTGCCAGTGGTACCAACGGCTTTCTATTAATCCTTGCAACGAAAGCGGAAAAAAATCGCGAAAATTCTGGTCTTTGGCAGAGATTACGTATAGGGGTTAACGGATCGGGACTTTTTTTTATTTAGGAGCCTGAGGCCAGTACCAAGTTTATTTCTCCAGATTTTCAACTGACATCAACCTGCTGATTTTCTCAAGTTTTCACAGTTCTATAGCAACATCATGGATGAGATAAGTAAACTGATGGAGAGTGCTCCAAAGAGGAAACAAACCAAGTCTGTCATGTCTGTGGTCTTTTGGTTGAAAGATAAAAAAATAAGCAAGGAGCCAGTTTCAAACATCAAAGCAGAAAGTGACCGACTGGAGGGATTAACCACTCAAGTTCGATTTGGCAATGGAAAATCTTACTACAGTGCCAAGATATTGAAGATCAGTGGTAAGTAAAGTGACTCTAAGATTGTAATTTTTGTTTCAGTGGGGAGCTGCTTGTTTAAAGTAGAGAAATATCTTGTTAAACAGCCATCTCTATAATTTGTAAAAGTAAACAACATGTAAAAATTATGCAGGCCTGCCTCAGTAGGCATGCCCATGCAAGAAATATCCAGAGATTCATAGAAATGACCACCTGTATATAGCGTGCGAATCAAAAAAAACCCCAAAAGTTCTAATCCCCAAATTAGTTTTTTTCAAGAATATTAGAAGTGAAATACAATTGTAGACCAGTTAGGAGTTTCAAAATTATGGAGTTACGAGTTACATGTTATGCAAAAATTTAAACCAGTTAATTTGTGTAAAAAAGAATCAATATTTCTCTATGGATAACTAATATCATGTACAACATTTCGGCACCCTTTTTTCAGGTGAAATTAAGCTAAACATTTTTATTTGAACATATGTTTAGCATATAAAGACCATTTTAAGGGTTACCAATTTGTAGATTCTTGTAGTTGTTCATGATTATCCGCAACTTTTTGGCAACTTTCTTCACATATTAAGAAAGATTGATGAAATTTTTACTAGCAATAGAATATTTACATCGTATCTGAAATCCTATGTCATATTCTAGTATTTGCTATATTTTTCGAAGGATTAATGCTAGGGTCTCCAAATTCATATTGCAACTGGTGATTGACTAGAACCCTATCCCAGTTCATTTTCATATCATTCATTTATTCACCAAGACAAATTAATTTGACTGACCTTGACCTATTTATAATATGATTATATTCCTACATTGTGAAACACCCTGCAAGAAAATACTGGCTCGGGTGAGAATCGAACTCACAACTTAGGGGATACCGCCCCACTGCTCTACCAACTGAGCTACCGAGTCTAGTTGGGAACAGCTCGCTAATTCAATCCATTTCACAGGTACGCGGCATATCGCCACGATAACAAGTGAATTTTGGATATATATTCGAAGATACAATGTTTCAACTAATAATTTCAGTCATCTTCAGGGATAAATTATAATTTGCCTTGGCAAAAGCTGACCTAGCCCAACTTCCTTTGTATTAGAGAAGTGCAGTCAATCCTACTGATCACATATTTGTTAATATAGTTGTCAAAAGTTCTAAACATACATGTACATCTTATGCAATGCATGATTGTGGAGTGTAGACAATAAATGATAGCCAAGGGGTATTGGGCCCATTGAGCTATTTTATTCATCTTGAGATTCCATCATTTTCATTATATAACCCGATATTACATGTGACCCACTCATGAAAAATCAGCATCACCATTATTTCCCTTCATTGTGTGGATGTGTTTGTTTTGCAAATATCACGGTTACTGCTGAAACAGCTCTGGTGCCAGTTCAAATATTCAAATCTTTTAGTGGCTAGTCCAGCAGCTCGAAGTTTCAATAAATACTATAACATCAAACCAAATACATAGTCAACAACTCCTGCCTACATGTAGTCGGACCACACCGAACAGAATGTTAAATTTTCAAGATAGATCTTTCGTTCAATGTATACATTATAGTCACATGCTTTCTTCTCCTTTGTTCATTCACTTCTAAAGGAATAGACCTTTTACGAGAATCCCAAAGAAACCTATGGATAAGATTAATTATTGATGAATCATTTGCCATTAATAAAGTGATCTACAACTTTCGATGATTCCAAACTGTCACACACACTGTAATTTTGTTGGAATTGATTTTTGATTATGTTCAAACTGTCATGTTCATGACAAATAGTATTATATTCAGGCCTCAATTTAAGGAGTGCTGAGGGTAACCTATCAACAGGTTACCATGAAATCTACACTGGTAACCTATTGCATAATTATTAACCTTTTGTCATATTATTAGTCAAAATTATGGGGACCTAAAAATAGGTTACCACTTTTTTTCATATGGCAACCCTCAGGCAACCTGCAAACAGGTTACCACCTTAAATTGAGGCCTGATATTCAAGTCAAGCAGTATTAGTTCATCATACTTAGTGATATATGACTATAGTATTACAATGCTTGGTGAAAACTATACCTTCTTCCTACAGAGGACGAAGATGAGGTGGATACATTCTTGAAAGAGTGCCTCGAAAAGATGAATGACTATGTGATAGAAAAAAGCCAACAAGCGGGAAGCAAAAAGGCGTTGATCAACATAGGGGAGAGTGATCAGGACCTCCTCAAGATTGCAGAGGCCACCTGTAAATCCACAAACATGACAAAAAGGAAAGCAAGTGGACAGACCGAGAGAAAAAGCAAGAAGAGAGTTGTTGAAACCTGTACGGCAGGCACATCTTCTACATCTGCCCAAGACAAAGAAACTTTAATAAAAAAGGGAAAAGCAGAGCAGAAAATAATTGATTCTCTTAAGTTCAATGCCCAAAAAGCACTGGCCGATAAAGCATTGGCGCATCTCGAGAATGAACGTGACAGTGTCCAAATCACAACACAGCCTGCTGCATCTAACACCAGTCAAGGAGTTAATGCTAATTCTGGATCGATCAATGCGAGCATCATCAGCAGCCAATACATGTATGACACTTCCTGTCAGAATGTCGACAAGTTTCCTGCACCAACTAGAACGATTCCAGAGACTCAATCAGTGTACAGGTATCCAACCAATAGTGGCATCACTATTGAAAATGATGACCAGCATTCGACTGCCACAAGATCCAATGGCTGCATTACTGAAGCTATGAACACAGTGCTCTATCCGGAAACTAATTATATCAGTTCCCTTTACAGACCATTGCCTGTATACCCTGCAGATAAAAGTTACACCTACCTGACATCATCATCTGAAAAGCTTACAGCGCTGCAAGAAAGAAATTGCCAGCTTTTGGGACAGTTAGCAGAAGAAAGTAAGAAAAGCATGCATCCTCAATATTTCAATGAGTATATGTCTTGCCTGGTAGCATTTGACTGACAATATCAATAAATGCCACCAAATATTATTGCATAAACCACATGCAGTACGTGGCGTGGGTACCGTAGCAGTGGGAATCTTCGTTGATGTTTTGTTGGTGTGATTATATACATGTACATATATTTTTCAAGAATACAATTATTTCCCACCTTTTCATACACCACAATGACAGCGGATGTCATAAAAATGCTTTCTGTACGACCTTAGTTCCCACGATCTACATAACCCTCCTCTACTAGATCTGCATCTAAATGACAAGTGATGCAACTATAATGTTAAAGCCCTATACTGACTTTCGCCAAGAATCCCAGTAGGGTACACAGGGGAATTTGGGTGTCTGCTGACAACCAACAGTAAATAGATGAGTGGGCATGGACTAGTCTATGGTGAAAACTCAACAGGGATGGAGAATGCTATGAGGTAAGTTCTCCTGCGAACCACGTACCAGGATTCGTGCGAATTCTTTAACATTATAGTTGTGTAACTATAATGTCATTTAGATGCAGATCTAGTAGAATAGATCGATGTACATGTTGGTCGTATAGAAAAGGTGATTGTATAGAAAGCATTTTTATGATATCCACTGTTATTCTGGTGTATGAAAAGGTTCCAAATAATTATATTCTTGAATAAAATATATAATCACAACAACATGGATGGAATGTACCCACTTCTACCCAAGCCACTGTGGCATAAACACATCAAACAGTCACCAAATGCCTCCGTTCAAAGTTACCAAAATTCTGTCATAAATATTATGTACACTGTTGCAAAATACGACCATAGTGTTCAAGATCTGCAGATGGTGCTACGTTTCAAAACTTTTCTAATTCAGCCCACACAATTCTCACCTCACCTCGGCAAAAATAATGTCATTAAAAATAATTCCTATTTAACACCATGTTAAACATCGCTGAGGTGAAGTGCTTATGCCAAGGCATTTACCTCGACAATTTCTTATTGCTGAGGCGAATTGTGTGGGCTGTAATTCTGCTATAATAACCTGAGGACTAGGGACTGTTTGAATATCATAGTTTTACATGACAATATAAGCGTGATTGGTGGGGATACAATTACTCCAGCAAATGATGTGGAAATTCATTTGTATGAAGGAAAATTTTTGCCGATACAGAATACCTTGTTTTTTTATTTTATTTTATTTCATTTAATCCATTGTCATGTGAAAAAGGTCTGTTGGTTAATTTATATGGAGGCACATATTTTTTATAGCTGAATATTGAATGTCGGATCTGATGCCTGCTATTTACTTTTTGGAATAAACTTTTCAATATGATTTATCTGCTATAATAATTCCAAAGGCATTTCAAGCCGGAAAGTTTTGTAATTTGTATCGGGTCCAATAGATTTTAAGTAGATTAGACTGGGATTTAGGATGGATAATGTGCTCATGACTTACATGTAGGCCTACATAAGAAACAGTTACCGGTACACATGTCACAAGGCAAAGAAGTCTTCAGATGGCATATGATGTTGCGACAAGACTTGGAAGCAAATATGTTAAATGTGAGCACCTGCATTTGCAGTTAGGGCACAATGCCCGACAGTTCACATTCACACATCTGCAGTCTGTTTCTGGAAAAAGCAAGGGTACCATACCACTGTATAGGACTTATTTTATATTGAATGTGGTCATGCAGCAACAACAGTTGAAATATACAGGGGGCCTACCGGTATTAAAGAAAAATACGTCTTTTATTGAGAGACAAGTCTCCTTTTAAAGTTTATGGTGGATTATAAGAATGTACATGGAGTTTGAATGGTTGTGTTTACAGGGGCCAATCATTCTCAAGAAATGGAAAACCTCCAAGCAAGCCATGCCAGGCAATTGGGGAAAATCAAGAGTGCCCATGCAAGAGAGTTGGAAAGAGTCCGTGAGCAGAAAATCAGTGGCTCAATGACCTTTGATGCATGTAAGCTACAGCACTATTGATCATGATAGATTTATTGTATACAATTGTCATCCAAAATAGAAAATGATTGGATGATTTCTCTTTGATTTAAAAAAAAAAACTCAATATATTGAGCATTTGGATACAATTAGGCCCGATGAGAGCATTACCGGCAGTTACTGTTGTGCTGAGGTTTCATTAATATATCCCCAAAAACTGTTGACAACAGCTAAAATTTCAGGGGGCCTTCATCGCCTAACTGTAGGTTATTTTACTATGTTGGACATCAAAGTAATGGAATCTCTGAAAACTAAGCATAAGGTATCATCCCCTCTCAAAAAAGTCTGGCGACGCCCATGACATATACATTATTGTGGAGATGCCGTGATAAGTCTGAGGTAATAAAAATGTTCTGTTCTTGACAGGTGGAGTAACACCAGGGAAGGTCAAGTTTCTTAAGGATCTTACCTCTACAATGGAAAGAAAATTTGAACTAGTAAGAATGATCATACTTTTGTTCAATCTTCTTGATAGAATGCAATAATTGTTAAATGTGCATTTGCATATTTTGGTGTCACAAGTCCTTATATTGATCGATATACCAGCCTTTAAAGGTTATACCAAATGACTCCATACTACTTTGCATTAAAACATACCCAGTAGTGTTCCAAACAACAAATTAGTATTTTTTTTCTCGAATAATGTCATCGAAGTGGGTTTTAGGGCACGAATAGCACACCTGTGGGGGAAAACGTATTGGAGCCGTGACCTCTGGTTCATGACGTCACAACCTGATTACGATTGCGCCGTAAACGTCATAGTCTATGACGTCGGGCGTTGTTACGAAAGATTCACCCAACTGTGGGAGTTCTGGCGTGATGTCGCTGACATTTTGACATCACAACAGGCATTGAGCGAGATCATAATCAGGTTGTGACGTCACAGGTCAAGCGGTCACAGCTCTCGCCGTTTTGAAAGGGTAATGAAATTGTCGCTCTTTACTGCTGCTATTTCCAACCTTGGGTAGTTTGAAAACATACAAAAATGTAAAACAAGTCTATCACCTCTACAATAATTTAGCACAAAAAAGTAGCAGATTTTGAAACCATTTTGTATATCCTTTAATGTATGTTACTTAACTGAACATGTTTTTCGTTCAAGCTCCATATTTGCCCTTGTTCTGTCTGCAGGAGGATGATTACTCATTGGATTATCCCGCAGCACCATGCAGAAAGAGGTTGTGTCTGGACTCATCAGCAGCGTTCAGCATTGACCCAAGTGATGATGATGATGATGTAGGTCATTCAGTAGGACATTGACTCATTTCGCATGTGGTGTTCTATAGTCATCTGGTATTATTCGAAATCGAATGCCAATCACTGATAGCCTACACCTTTTTATAACTGCATAACCATGGGCAGTTCACCCCCCCCCCCCAATCAAATGAAATACAACCAAATAAATTAAAGCAATGAAACAATAGAAGCTAGAAAATATTTTGCCAATCCTTAATCTTGTGGCAGGGTTTCCATATATCAGTGGCAAAGTTGGAAAGAATCATTTGTTTCTGACTACGAATTATCACCTTTAAAACTAAATGTCACCATGAAACCTCAATTCCACAATACAATGCAACAAGATGAGGTACACGAAGGAATAATAGTTATCATAGTTTATAGCAAAAAATAATGTGTTTTTACCCATCAGCCTATTGGGCTGCGGGGTCCTGTCATTGGCATGTACGTCCAGTCGTCCATTCGGTTGTCAGTTGTCAACATTTTTTGTCAACACTCTAGAAGCTGACCCATTGCTTCCAGAGACCTCTAGTTTGGTATCAGGATTGTTGGATGGACAAACATAAGTCTGCTGAATTTGGGTACATTGCAATGATTTTTGTGGCTTGCATGGCAACATCACTGAAATGCCCGTATGACGACATGACTGAGATAAAAGCCTAACCGTTGCAGCAAGAGATTTCAAATTACATGTAGCATTGTTGTGTGTTCAACCACAAGCCTATCAAATTCGGGTACAATGTGATGATTTTAGTGGTTTCCATGCAATGCCACGGAAAATGTCTATATGATGATGTGAATGCAAACTCGCCAAACTCTTCCAGCTAGAGACTTCAACTTTGGTATGCAAGATTGTTGGGCATCATTAAAGCAATGCTTATATATGTAGATCTCTCTTCTCCACACTCAGTTAAAATCCACATCTTTTATCCTCTGGTTTCACACAAATTCTTGCATTTACTTAATTCTCAATTCAGTTAAATTAATTATTATAATTGTCCAATGCACCCGACATCCAACACTGCATTCAAACATATTTTAATCTTTACAAGCCACTGCTAAAGCCTCTTTCAGTCTTTTACATATGCATTTTCCATTTACTGTGTACCAATGTACAGTGAATGAAACTGCCTGGTTGAGGGGTTGTTTCACTTTTTGAGTATGTACTACCTCATGTTTGTTTTGCTCCTTTTCATATAGGCCTGTCAACAAATTATCTAGGTCCTTTTTTGGTATCACGATTTCTGTCTGTCTGTTAACTTTTGTAAGTTCCAGCTAGGACATGGATATATGTATCAAACTTTGGGTAAAACTTACCCATCATGCCCATGGGGCAAAGATGAACCCTATACATTCCAAGGTCAAGGGTTGAGGTCACTTTAGTCGATAATAACTAAATCATTTGAAAATTGTTATGGTTGTGCTGTAAATTATAGTGTTCAATTACCGTACCGACAGTGAATTAATGAAAATATGATGAATTCATTTTCTCCATAGAGAAACAAAAACATTCTAAATTTTAAACATTCTGTATTAAACATACAAATTCGACATATACAAGTACATGTATAACATGTTGTGTGTGGTCTTTCTAATCTAGAATTGAAATATGATGGACTTGCATCCTGGAAAAAAAAACTTGTTTTTTCTCTCAATAAAATGTAATCTTGTATAACTTTCTTGTCGACAGATGGTGTTAGCTCAGCAATGGCCACATGAAGTCAGGAGCATATCAGGAGGAGCTTCTTCATCGGTATGCAATATTTTCTTACAGTTGGATGAAATTAGCCCCAAAGGGTAATTCATTATTATGATGGGGCCCCAGCTGTGGGGTCCCGGGTGTGAAAAGGAAATTTAGAGCCAAATGTTGGGATATGACTGGAAGATTGTTGAAAGCATTGTTAAATCCCCATACTCACACTCTCACTCACAGACAGCTACATAGTCAGTACAGTTGAAATGAGGTATGCAACTTTATCTCAGCTGCAGGAAGACAAGAGACTCACATTGTAGTTGCAGCTGAGATACAGTTAATGCAGCCTGCAGCTATTGCTGCAGTCTCCATCCATTGGACTGGACTAGTTAATCACTTTTGTGCCACTTGATTACCTGTTCTCAAATAAATACTATTGAATTTGGAATTCCTATGAATTTATTTCATATACAATTTATTTGATGATATTCTTTCTTATTTCTACACTTATAATGGTCCTTAATGAGATAGGTGTCATTTTGGCCTATACATGGTGTGGTTGAAATTGAAAAAAAAAAGTCCTATAAATAATTGTTTTAATGTAATGGAGAGACAATTGATGTACACAATATGTTAAAGTTTTAGCTCAATTACATTATGATTGAATTTCTGACATGAAATCGAAATCTGCAGCGTGTGCTATGGAATTTCCTGAAAAAAGGGTCTAAATTGAGTCAATCAAACACACATAGACTTGAATGACCTCTTGGACCAGAACACCATCATTTTAACTTGGTGATGTGTGGTAGCATTATGTCTCCACCGCTGGAAAATCTTTTTGGTACAAAGGGTCCGTCATGTCCAAATGGGTGTTTGAATGACTCGATTTAGACCTTTTTGAAGATGCTGCAGATTTCAACTTCATGTCATAACTATAAACATTAACACCAAAATCCCGCTATATCATACCATCTCCTTAATTGACCTCCCTTTACATTAAATGACTGCAGGTTGAACAGTCATCTTCACACGGTGAACTGACTCCAATGCAGAGACCTGATCAGGATGGGGAAAACCTTCTGTCACCCTCAACAGTAAGCAGTCATTAAAAAATAGTATAGATGTGTTCATGGGTGGTAGCAGCTCTTCGAGATAGAAGGGGGAGAGTTGCACTATTCACAAATCCATTTACAATCACCATAGGCCTACCTGGTTTTTATTTATTTCACAATGCATGTTCCATTTAGCATGTTTAGATTGTGGCTGCTTTGGCTAGCCAAAGGATATGATTATCACCTGTTTGGATTGTGTCAAGAGGTGGGGGGTGGAGAGGGGTGCTAGTCCTTCCCTGAAAACAGAGCATTTGAGGCTCTTCTGAAATAGGCCAGAATAACCTTTGATTTCCCCATTTGTTGACGCAAATGAACCAATCATTTGTGCAATCCTCAAGTTATGGACTGGTCTGTGGGGCAATTAAGACATCCTGGGTGGGAGTGGTAGAGGAAGGGGTGAAAAATCTCATCTATCCTAGTATATGTAAGAAACTACTGAAGATTTTTCATTTTAATTAGTCATGTAATGTGAAAAATTAATGGATGGGTCTACATAAAATGTTATTTTTTTGCAGCTTGTATTACAGCTTGTAATTTGACCACCCTTTATCCATGATCTTAATAACCCATTATAAATAACACTTTTATTTTCTCTATGTAAAATGCCATATACTAGTTTCATGCATGAATATTCAATCGAATCTTTTGTTTCATGTAGTTTCTTCAAGTGTGATTTCATGAATCTTTAAATCATACAAGTGTGGGTGTTTTTTCCTTACAGTTGATCCCGCTTGTCGAGGGTTTTGATGATGTGCTCATAACTAAGGAGCAGAGATCCCGGTGTATTCTCAGGGGAGATGGGAAGGCAGAGCTTCTCATCAGAGAGCTTCTCTCAATATTTTTTACTTTAGAGGAGCTTGCTGGAGGCAATGCCCTGGGAAAACGGAAAGGCCCAAGTAGCAAGAGTGTGGGGTTGAACTACCGGGTGATTAATGCAATCAAACGTAAGTTCCAATATTGTTTACCTCCAAGTAACCCCTCCTCCCCCCACGCCAAATTGTCATGGTATGTGCGGTGGGGGGTGAGAGGAGGAGAATGTCATACACTAGACAGCATGAGTCTCTATTTCATGTACTATTTATCGATCATACCTCCTTGATGTTTAATAATTTGAAAACATAAATGGGGGGGGAGGGGGAAATGGAAAATACAATTTGAAAAAAGAGAAAAAAAAGTGTAATAGAGACTGCATGGACGTTTTGATGGGTTTTGTGGTTGAACAATTTAACTTGGATGCATGGTTAGCCTGAGTGATTCCCATTTTTGAGTCATCTCATGAAGGCATTGCTTTCAGTGTGTATACATATAAATGAACCAATCAAATCCTTTGAGTCTGGGCCGAGAACAAAATATGGTGGTTTTATTGGTGACAAAATTTCTTAGCTCCAATTGTCACAATTGCGTCCAGTCCGTTTCAAGCATTTCTTTAGGCGGTGTTACTTCCCTTTATTACCCCCTAAAATATACAGTATGAAACAAGGGCTGGATCTAGTCTAGTCATACACCATAATATTTTGGTTAAGTAAATCTACTAATATCAGCTTATCATGTCACATGTTGGGTATATTTTACAGATACATGAGGTCAAGAGAAAATGAATGCTACATTCTGGCTCAAATTAAAAATGGTTGTTTCACATTGCATACAATTTTTTATCTTATTTGCATACAGATGGGGTTGAGCATATATGTACAAATACAATGTACATGTACATATATATACATGATGTCTGATTCTACTTATTTTTATTCTACTGCAGGATTCGTACTTCTCAGGTTGAGACAGGAAAAGGGAGTGCCTGTGTTGAAGGATAAAGAATTCAATGCAGTGATCAATTCAAAGTGTGCAACAGCCAGAAGGGCATTGCAGTCACAGAAAAACAATAAGAACATGTGATCTGATTGGACACATAAGTGGGATTTGTCACATGTTCTCCAACTGCACATACATATATCATATACTGACAACTGTGCGACTTATTCTTACTACATGTACAACCAACATATTATGTAATATAATCTCTCTCTTGTTAATGTTTTTATATGGCCGCCCAAAAAGGTGGACATATTAGGTGATGGCAGTGTCTGTCTGTCTGTCTATCTCCTCTTGTCTGGTATACATATATGTAGGACAGTTTTTATCTACTGTTCAAATATTTGGTGAGAGTTACCCTAAGGAGAGGTTCTTACCAAAATGGAGGTCAAAGGTCACTGGCCTAAAAATCAGGAAATCATTTACCGCTCGTGTCCGGTCTATATATCTGAAAGTTTTCTATCCACAGTTGCAATTGTTTGTGAGTGGATACCCTAGGTGTGTTGAGGTTGAAGTCGGGTCAAATGGCACTGTGGTCTAAAATCAGGAAATCATTGAAAATTGCAAATTTTTTGTG
>JAVTVY010049665.1:0-24831 GCA_036873755.1 Hanleya hanleyi
ACTGCAGGGGGGAGGCAATATATTGTCTAATTAGCACTTTGATAATCTCATCTAAATTGCATAGATTCGCACTTCCTGAAGAGTTAAAATATTGTCTATTTAGCATAGATTCGCAAAGGTGTTTACCTCGTCGAGATTGCAGAGAAGACAATATATTGTCTAATTAGCACTTTGATAATCTCATCTAAATTGCAGAGATTCGCACTTCACGGAGAGTTAATATATTGTCTATTTAGCGTAGATTCGCAAATGTGTTTACCTCGTCGAGATTGCAGAGAAGACAATATATTGTCTAATTAGCACGTTGATAGTCTCATCTAAATTGCATAGATTCACACTTCATGGAGAGTTAATATATTGTCTATTTAGCATAGATTCGCAAATGTGTTTACCTCGTCGAGATTGCAGAGAAGACAATATATTGTCTAATTAGCACTTTGATAATCTCACCTAAATTGCATAGATTTGCCCTTCAGGGAAAGTTAATATATTGTCTATTTAGCGTAGATTCGCAAATGTGTTTACCTCGTCGAGATGGCAGAGAAGACAATATATTGTCTAATTAGCATTTTGATAATCTCATCTAAATTGCATAGATTCACACTAAAGAGAAAGTTAATATGTTGTCTATTTAGCGTAGATTCGCAAGTCTGTTTTAC
The DNA here is from genome assembly GCA_036873755.1 of Hanleya hanleyi. Classification (NCBI taxonomy): domain Eukaryota; kingdom Metazoa; phylum Mollusca; class Polyplacophora; order Lepidopleurida; family Hanleyidae; genus Hanleya; species Hanleya hanleyi. The sequence goes on from JAVTVY010049665.1 coordinate 660, forward strand.
CTCGGGGAGACTGCAGGGGAGGCAATATATTGTCTAATTAGCACTTTGATAATCTCATCTAAATTACACAGATTCGCACTTCATGGAGAGTTAATATATTGTCTGTTTAGCGTAGATTCGCAAATGTGTTTACCTCGTTGAAATGGCAGAGAAGACAATATATTGTCTAATTAGCACTTTGATGATCTCATCTAAATTGCATAGATTCGCACTTCATGGAGAGTAAATATATCTATTTAGCGTAGATTCGCAAATCTGTTTTACCTCGACGAGACTGCAGGGGAGGTAATATATTGTCTAATTAGCACTTTGATAATCTCATCTAAATTGCATAGATTCGCACTTCATGGAGAGTTAATATATTGTCTATTTAGCGTAGATTCGCAAATCTGTTTTACTTCGGCGAGATTTCAGAGAAGACAATATATTGTCTAATTAGCACTTTGATAATCTCATCTAAATTGCATAGATTCGCACTTCAGGGAAAGTTGATATTACCTCGACGAGACTGCAGGGGAGGCAATATATTGTCTAATTAGCACTTTGATAATCTCATCTAAATTGCATAGATTCGCACTTCATGGAAAGTTAATATATTGTCTATTTAGCGTAGATTCGCAAATGTGTTTTAACTTCGGCGAAATTTCCCAGAAGACAATATATTGTCTAATTAGCACTTTGATAATCTCATCTAAATTGCATAGATTCTCACTTCAGGGAAAGTTAATATATTGTCTATTTAGCGTAGATTCGGAAATGTGTTTTACCTTGGCGAGATTGCAGAGAAGACAATATATTGTCTAATTAGCACTTTGATAATCTCATCTAAATTGCATAGATTTGCACTTCAGAGAAAGTTAGTATATTGTCTATTTAGCGTAGATTCGCAAGCTGGGGAGGCAATATATTGTCTAATTAGCACTTTGATAATCTCATCTAAATTACACAGATTCGCACTTCATGGAGAGTTAATATATTGTCTATTTAGCGTAGATTCGCAAATGTGTTTACCTCGTTGAAATGGCAGAGAAGACAATATATTGTCTAATTAGCACTTTGATGATCTCATCTAAATTGCATAGATTCGCACTTCATGGAGAGTTAATATATTGTCTATTTAGCGTAGATTCGCAAATCTGTTTTACCTCGACGACACTGCAGGGGTAAGGCAATATATTGTCTAATTAGCACTTTGATAATCTCATCTAAATTGCATAGATTCGCACTTCCTGAAGAGTTAAAATATTGTCTATTTAGCGTAGATTCGCAAATATGTTTAACTTCGGCGAGATTTCAGAGAAGACAATATATTGTCTAATTAGCACTTTGATAATCTCATCTAAATTGCATAGATTCGCACTTCACGGAGAGTTAATATATTGTCTATTTAGCGTAGATTCGCAAATGTGTTTACCTCGTCGAGATTGCAGAGAAGACAATATATTGTCTAATTAGCACTTTGATAATCTCATCTAAATTGCATAGATTCGCACTTCAGGGAAAGTTAATATTACCTCGACGAGACTGCAGGGGAGGCAATATATTGTCTAATTAGCACTTTGATAATCTCATCTAAATTGCATAGATTCGCACTTCATGGAAAGTTAATATATTGTCTACTTAGCGTAGATTCGCAAATCTGTTTTACCTCGACGAGACTGCAGAGGAGGCAATATATTGTCTAATTAGCACTTTGATAATCTCATCTAAATTACATAGATTCGCACGTCACTGAGAGTTAATATATTGTCTATTTAGCGTAGATTTGCAAATGTGTTTTACCTCAACGAGACTGCAGGGGAGGCAATATATTGTCTAATTAGCACTTTGATAATCTCATCTAAATTGCATAGATTCTCACTTCAGGGAAAGTTAATATATTGTCTATTTAGCATAGATTCGCAAATGTGTTTTACCTTGGCGAGATTACAGAGAAGAAAATATATTGTCTAATTAGCACTTTGATAATCTCATCTAAATTGCATAGATTCGCACTTCAGGGAAAGTTAATATATTGTCTATTTAGCGTAGATTCGCAAATCTGTTTTACCTCGGGTAGACTGTAGGGGAGGCAATTTATTGTCTAATTAGCACTTTCATAATTTGGAACTCAATGACATGGCATTGAGTACATTTTGGGCAACACGTGATGTGCATGTCTGCGCGTGACAAGAGAACCAGTTAAATCGTCACACCATGTGGCCAGCCAATCATAGATCACCACGCGGTCAGCTCAGCTCGCCTCTCTACTGCCTCGTCAGTCGGCTCTCAGCATGCCTATGCAGGCAGACGTGCGATTTGTAAATGAACAACCCTCCTCCACCCTCAGTCACATCACCTCGGGCTCTACTTGTTGAACTTTCCTACAGGAAACACGCCAAGATGGCTTGGCTTTCTTTTCCAAATCATGATAAATGTAGCGCTATTTTAGTTTAAGCATAAAGCAGCAGCCTCTATTTCAATCCTATTGCTAGTCCTACCTACAGCAGTAGCACGGACCGCTGGTACAAGCACGGTGTACAAGCAACACCACCTTGCTGCGATATGCGGTGTTACAGGCAACACCACCTTGCTGCGATATGCGGTGTTACAAGCAACACCACATTGCTGCTGCGACATGCGGTGTTACAAGCAACACCACATTGCTGCGACTTTCGGTGTTACAAGCAACACCACATTGCTGCGACATTCGGTGTTACAAGCAACACCACATTGCTGCGACATTCGGTGTTACAAGCAACACCACATTGCTGCGACATTCGGTGTTACAAGCAACACCACCTTGCTGCGACATTGGGTGTTACAAGCAACACTCCTGTTCGCCTGTGTCACAAGCAGTGACATGGGCAGGTGTTACAAGCAACACCTTATTTGCCAAAATAAACTATATTAATACAAATACTAGTTTTGTTGTGTGTTGCGTAAACTGATCTAAATTGCATAGATTCGCACTTCAGTGAGAGTTAATATAGTGTCTATTTAGCGTAGATTCGCAAATCGAATTTTCCTCAGTGACTTTCGACCAGAAGCAATATATTGTCTAATTAGCAGTTCTGATAATCTCATATAATCTCATTCGCACTTCCATGAGAATTTCTATTTAGCGTAGATTCGCAAATACATTTTATTCGTACACCTTTTGTGTTGGATTGGAGGCAATATAATGTCTAATTAGAGCATGATAATGTCATGTAAATTGCATATATTCGCAATTCAAGAAGACTTAATATATTTCCTATTTAACATATATATTCGCAAATCGGTTTAACCTTATCGATCATGCTTCATTCTCCATTGTTAAACCCAGAAATGATATGTTGTTAATATAACAACAATATTATCTATGTAGCAGTAAATCCTTAAAGGGAACGTAAACTCTGCGGTAAAACACCGCGGGAATTATACAAGAGTCCCGATAGATTAAAAAAATCGTGACAAATATTTTTTCTCATTTTTTTCCAATGAATCAGACAGACGCAAACATAGAAAATACCGTGATTTGGACTTTCTTGGGGGCGCCGCCATGTTTGTTTTGGGCCGGATTTTTATCCAATGGGAAAGCGTGAAATTCAGTTGTGCCGATAATCTCCTATGTCATCGGACATTCTCTGTGTCGAGATAACATGGCCGCATATTGTCGTTTTCATGCACTCCTCCGTTCCCCGACTAACAGAGGCAATGTTATCGATTAGCTTTGATGTAGAATACAGCCTGATTCTAGCAGATATTCTACGATGCCGGGCTGCTCTGCATTTGTCTGTCACAGTGTACCAGGTAATCCCGACACGTCGCACTGTCATCCTCGTTTTGTTTGTAAGCTACAGTCGGTCGTAGCGGTCTCAAATACTGCAGCTCTGTCAATTGACGCGTTTTTACCTCCAGAGGCAGAAGAACTAATGTCCACTGACGTCACGATTCTTCAAACATGGAGGCCTCTATGTTCGTCCAGTGTAACAAAGTTAAAATGTTTAGTACTGTTTTGAAAAAAATGTTAAAAAATATCTGATAAACGATTTGGATTCTATGAGGAAAAAGCTTTAACTGGCCATGCACGTTTCACCAGAGTTTACGTTCCCTTTAACAACTAAATTGAATGTGAATATCCTTTCTTTGTTGAACCTAGAAATGCCATATTTTTTATAATCACTATAAAATCATCATGTGAACGGTGAGAACCAAATGGTATTTGACACTAGGGGTTGCGTTCAAATGATAAAAGGATGACAATAATTTGATGATATTCCGTGCAGCTTTTTAGGAACTATCTCCTTGAAAAAATAACTATAGTCATCTGTGAGTGCATCCAAGGGGTGGCTTTGAAACTTGAAGCGCTATCGCGAGAGGCGGTAAACAGCCTTTCAGACTTACAGAAATGGTAATGGCAATGCATGTCGCTCATGACAACAATGCTTCACCATTGATTGTTGAGCCTAGAAAAGGCATATTGTTACCATAAGAACAATACTAATAAAGGGCGTTAATCACGAAAGTTAAAAACCTAGACTCTCCCTGGTATAGTGTTTAACCATAATATTTGCTCCATGCTATAACTAATGCTACATTCTTTTATATTGTATGATTTATCACACATCATTCGCATTGACATTTTCTTCCTCCGGTAGTGGCGCTATAGTTGTCTCTTTGTCTCTTCAATGGGTGGTATAGGGGCCCATCGACATTATTAACACAAGAAGCTGCTTCACCGAAGAATCAGAACGGCCGTATGTTGTTCACAAGTACGTTCACTTCAGCTTGACAAGTCACTAAAATGGTGTTGTTACTTGTAATGAAACACTCTTGTCGATTTACAGTGATACATACAAAAATATTGTGTACAGGATACAAAGTTGTTATCCATAAAGTAGCCTTGTGTTATATACGGTATCAGGACATCTCGTCGCGCGATATTCCGGCATGCTACATTTTGGTAAAGCGACATTTCGGCACGCGACTTTGAAATGTGAAATGTCACGTGCCACAATCACTTTGTGCCGAAATGTTGCATGCCAAAATGTGACGGATTCGTTATATATTCGACTTCTTACTGGAGATCTGTCACTTGAGGGGAGACTAGGAATGTTTGTTTCGTCCTTTTTCTTTATTCCCAGAAAATGAAATAGGATAATATCTTGTATGTGCTATCGACAATGTAGAAAGAAATATAAAACCTGGCATGGAAATATGCAAAGCATAGTTTATTAGGCCGACACTCATATAATTTGGGTTTCGATAGAAAAAACTCGGCAAAACAAAATCCCGCTGCAACTGATATTTTCGCTCATGGTCGCATATCCTTTATTTCTTGTCGAAAGACGCATTTCTCTGTTTGATGATATACCAGAGAAAAAAAGACAGATCTGTAACCGGTCATTCGGCGGACGTTATGTTTAAATTGGTCAAGTCATTTGAATGACTGTTCGGCATATTGAGTGGTCGCTGATAGGGACTTCCCTTGATGTTCGACCATTTTGGTCGTACACAGAAAAAAACGTGACTTTGAATATTACGAAATATCCTTGAATGTGTGCTAATTTGACAATATATTTGCTCTGCTCTGAAAACTCGCTAGCGCTGGAATGTAGACCAAATGATCTGCGAATGTACTCTAAATAACTTTAGTCTCGTCTGGGTGGAATCACCTGCAATTATCGAAGTGCTATATGGCAAAGATATTGTGATGGCGACGAGATCAAATCACCATGCGAATCTACGCTAAATAGACAATATATTAAATTGCTAATTAGACAATATATTGTTTCCTTCCGGGAAACAGCTGAAAACTCCGAAAGGGACCCCGCCATTGTGAATTCGGTGGATTGTGAACATAAAAGAAATTACATGGAAATGAAAAACCAATCTACATTTAATTAAGTCTGGGCGGCGTGGGAATCTGTGCAATTTAAATTCAATTATCAGAGTGCTATTTAGACAATATATGAAGCCGGCATGTAAAATTGAATCTGCGAATCTACGCTAAATAGACAATATATTAAGTATCCACGAGGTGCGAATCGATGCAATTTAGATGCGATTATCAAAGTGCTAATTAGACAATATATTGTTTCTTTCGGAGGAACAAGTGCTCCAAGTCCCAGCTTTGCACATATGTATATAGTCTACATTTTATGCAAATCATTCGTGTAATTCGAAACGGAAAACGCCGACATTCTCAGTATGAGCAAACTGAGGAATGTGCACGCGTGAAGCTTTGTCTCGATGACAGTTTAAGGAAAGAGCTATTCAGCGTTTGACGTCATGTTACGTCACAGGTTATGTTGGCTTTGGACCATGAAGATGAGCGTGATCCGTTTTAATAAGTATCGGCGACCTCACTGGGGTATAACTTGTCATTGACGTCACGGACATGTCGAACGATATTCTCACTCACCCGAATCAGTTGGTGTACCTCGTGTGAGGGACTCGAACATTGTCGATCATTCAGCAAGTTTACTCTGCTGCATAATCTGATAGTGGAAAAAATTCTCATTCAACAGCATTTACGTTCAGTTGAATCGATGCAGGGGGATATTGCGGGGGAAACAGAATATATTGTATAATTAACATCTCGTTCTAAATAGCGAAGTATCCTAGAAATTATCTGCAAATTAGCAGCTTTGCTAATTAGATTCTAAATAGATGCGAGAGAATATAAGCCAATCGCGCACCTTAATGCAATTTTCGAGGCCTGCCGTTAAGGCTGAGAAATAAGTGAAATCTTTCAATTTCATAATTATAACCATTTTATATCTAGATATGACATGCCTTTGTTCCTTTGACAAATGTTTAAAAATCATGATTGTATCGTGTCTTTCGTTTTGCAGTGTCGTCATAATTTTCAAGATGTGGACTTGGCATACAAGTTGGATGATCTGCTGAATTTGGGTGGTAATTCAAAATTTCTGGAGAGTGGACCCGGTGAACGGAGATATTAGTAAGTGTTATTAATTGATAACTGTTCCTGTTTATTTATGCCTTGTGGGTTATTTTGCAGGGTTCATTTTGCCCATGTGCCATATAGTCATGATAGTAATCGGTATGTCCATCCGTCTGTCTGTTTGCGCACAACTATTTTGAACGAATACCCAGAAATACTTGTCAATCTTTTTCACATTAGACATATGTGAATACAATGAAGCCTGTGTAACCTGACCACGCCAAGATATTCTTGCATTCGTTCTATATGACAATCCCACTATCATCAAATATAATCCCTATGATGCTTTAGTAAACTTCGCTGCTGAAAAACAGACGAGAGAGTTTACAAAATCCATTGATTTTGAGGCTGATTACATTTTTAAGGTTGGTTGAATTTTGAAATTGAGATTTGATTTATCGGAGTGATTACCGTGTGTCCAATCCTTATTCTCAGTCTTGGATTGAACTGTTGGGAATCTGCTTGAGTCATACTTCATGTAAGAATCACAAGACAATGCATACAATAGCCAAGTCTGGAGACAACACATATTCACATTTTCAAGTTAAACTCTATATATACACTCACGTTCCATCATTTACCTTGACCTAATGAATAGGGTAAATTGTTCAAACTGTCATAAAGCCAATCAAGATAGGAGCTTGCCAACACCGTGCAGCGAGGATTTTCTTTGATGTCTGTCTGTGTGATTTCCAAATATGACAAATGATGGTTATATTGATGTTCACTTGCTTTGAATAGCCTATAAAATTTGAATTTTAGAGGTCACACAGTTGCATTTTCTCCTAATATAGACCACAGAATATTTGTAGAGTTACGACACCATCAAACCCGTATACTGATCAGAAAATGTGGTATGTTCAGACAAGGCAATACGTGTAGTGTTCGACTTGGATATGTGAAGATGGGGACAAATATGTGTTTAGACTTGGGCCTTTTCAGCTGCACAAAGCCTCAGACAATAGCTTCCTACATGAAGTATCTACCATTTTCTTGTACAATGTACTGTTTTCTAATGATTTTCCAATCTTGCAGTTCGACTTTCTTCCAACTGATTTGTCTGAAGGAAAGTATGGAAAAGATTATGGAATACTATGAGAGAACGACACCAAATGTAAGTATGCCATAAACTGTCTTGCTGAAGATAACCATCAAATATATGAGATTCTGTAACACTTGTGTCTAAAACAACTTGCTAACTGTGCATTTAATGAGTGTTTTAGCACTGTTGTTTGAAATGTACATGTGTCAAGTGCAGTTGTTCATTTGGGAGATCCTATTTCACAAGTCGGGTGAGAAAAGGGATACAAGTCACAATTGAATAAGACAAACAAATAAATTGCAAATTGGAGTATCTTTCTCATGTTGTAACTTGTTTGCATCATGAAATTGATTAACAAAGTGACACAAAAATTCACATATGTTCCACAGATAGTGTCGAGGCAGATTTCTGTAAGAGGTGTATTTTTATCTCGCCTTACAAAATGAAGGGGAGATATTGTGAATTGGGGGGGGATGTCGTCGTTGGTGTCCCGGGCCTGGAAATGGTAAGATTTTTGGTTTAGCAAATTCAAAAAAAAAATTCAGAAAAAAAAAATATGTAGGCCTCCACATGTACACATGTACATAGAAATTTTGCTGCAGTTGTCAGCTGTCATTGAAGGATTGTGAAACTTGGTACATATGTTTCTTATGATTGGAGGATGCGCCTGTGCTATTTATGAATTGAAATATTAATTTGTGTCCAAATTATGAGGATTTGGACTTAGTAATTTGCCGATTATAAAGTTTTTTGTCAGACAAAAATGTACTGAAAAGTTGTCTGAATTTGTTAGGTTTCATTGGATAATTATGAACCTTAGTACACATATTTCATATGATTAGAGGATGTCCCTGTGTTACATGTATTTAGGAGATGAAATTTTGTTCAGAGATCATTTTTGTTTGAATGTTGAGGGTTTTGTCTTAGTAATCTGCCAATGATAATGTACATACATTTTTCAAAAGTGGAAGGCACGGGCACAGGGATTTATAAATCTCTTATCTTAAAAATGTTCCTAGAGACAAGTTTCGTATAGGGTTCAAATGGGGCCGCTATATATTAGCTTATGCCATGTAGAATTTCACGTGATAATGATCACGTTATCGGATGAAGTTTACTCCTTACCAATAAATCGCGTAAACTCCGATTTTTTGAGTACGCTATGATAGGTCCCAGATTAAATGGCAAGCGGAGTTTTGTTTGGAGTGTTTCATATTCCTCCTTCAGTATACGGGCCGCTTCAACATTCCTACGGCTATATTGGAGAACGAAGGGAATAAACTCTTTGTTAGCAACTTTACCTGGGTCTATGTTCATACCAAAGGGTTGCCGTGTTTGAAGTGTTTTGATCCAAAAGGATTCACGAAGTGCGCGGTGATTGTCAGTTTCTTCCTGTGTTGGAAATGTAGGAAATGGACAGTTTGCTGAAGCTGTCAGCTTGCATTGGATGAGTTTGACACTTGCTACCGAAGTTCAATGTGATTCGAGGATGTGCATGTGCTATTTAAGAAATATGACATTAAATATGAATTTAAAACCACAGGTCATGGTAAGAATATGCCTCAGCTCCTCAGAGAGCTTGTCGTAAGAGGCGACTAACTGAGGCTCCTGTGGGGTTCCCAGTTTTGAAAAGGAATAGGACTCCACCCGCGTGGTTCCCGGGTGTGAAAAAGAATAGGACCCAACGTCGGGATATGATTGAAATATCATATGATTGAAAGATAGTTGAAAGCGATGTTAAATCATATTCACTCACTCACTCACTCACTGGACTGCCGTATGCAGCAGAAATCCCACACGGCACTGACTTATCCAGCCATAATCCTGCATGGGACTGACCTATCCCACTGTAATCTCACACAGGGCTGGCCTATCCAGCAGTAATCCCACACCGGACTGGCCTCCACAGCAGTAATCCCCGTACATTGTATGCAGCAGTAATCCCACACTGGACTGCCTATGCAGCAGTAATCCCAAACAGGACTGACCTATCCAGCAGTAATCCCATACAAGACTGACCTATCCCGCTGTAATCCCACATCATGACATCAGGGTTCGAAATTACCGCCTGGATAACTGTCGCTGAGAGGTAATTTTTTTTTTAGGTAAAAATAAAATCTTACCAAGATCAACCTAGGTTATTTTCAGTTGTTGCCCTTATTGATTAAAGTTGTTTAATAAACCAAGTAAGTCGGTTTCTCAGTGCTGAAATTCTTCTACATCATCTACATTCTGTTGCATCGTCAGGTTGATTTCGGATCACCCGGATATGCAAGTTTACATTCTCCATGCATTTCCCCAGTACTAGGGAGTTAGCTCCCTTGAAGCTAACTCGGCTAGGATGTGGAGAATGCACTATCATGGTAACAGCCTCGTTTCCTGTCAAACTGCAAAACAACATGGAACGTTTCCTTCAGGTTTCGTATATGCGATGGATATGGCTAGCAACGAAAATGACGGGAATAATACGGAGAATCGCCATGATGAAGCTGTTGCGACGCTGCTGTCTCCGCCTGACAGAAAGAAGTCACGAACATTTAAGTTTGTTGAAACATGGAAAAATGGTCGACTGTGGTTGAATTATGACATGGAAACTGGCAAAATGTTTTGTGATTACTGCAAACAGTTCAGCTGAAGTACTAAAAATATTTGTGTTAGTGGCTGTGATTCATTGAGAATAGAGAATGTGCGATCTTGCGAATCCAGTGGAGATGGTGAGATTATGTTCAGGTAGTTCAATTTGAGTTACCTGTCACCAGGGTCGGGCAAAAATTTTCAAACATTTCAACCCCTGGACATGGGACTGGATAATCCAGCAGTAATCCCACATGGGACTATCCAGCAATAATAACACACATTGGATGAGTTTGACACTTGCTACACAAGTTTCATATGATTTGCAGGATGTGCATGTGCTATTTGTGAAACGAAATATTAAAGATGCAATCAGCCTCAAAATGGGTGGATTTTGTGAACTTTCCCCTGAGCGTTTTTCAGCAGGGAAGATTACCAAAGCATCATATGTATTATATTTGATGATAGTGGGATCGTCGTATACAACGAATGCAAGAATAGCTTGTGAGAGAAATTTGTAACTCTGCTCGCTTCGACGTCTTTTCTGTCTGGCCATTGAGTAGGTGTTGTACGCGGAGAGGAAAATGACCTCACTGCGTGATGTATGAGTGACGTAGCGATGCTCAGGAATTTGAATGCTGCACAGCTGCAGCCATGAGATAACGTCATGGCTTATGCCTACGGTTCGGTAATGTCGCACAGCATATATGTTGGTAGAATGCACCATACATGTACGTTATACGCTTGTTGACACGGCCGTGCCATGCCATGTCGTTTATTTTTAAAGATAATTCCTTCTATTTTCTCGTGAGTGGTAGAAACAAGTTTAGTTTTTTGTGGTCATATGTGTTTGATTTTGTACCTGTTGTAACATATGTCACTTTCGCTGAGTTTGAGAGACATTGATTTCAGCCCAGATTCGAGGCTGATTACATCTTTAAGTTTGGCTAAATTATCGTTTTTTAGACTTCATACTTTTCCAATGATAATGTTTTTCTTCTGCAAAAATTTTCATGTACACCTCTACGTGGAAAGTTTGCTCTACATGTATGCTTTCAATACTGCTGCAGCTTAAGCAGATGACCCCACAAGGCGAGATGTTTGGGTTCTCAGAACACTTGTTATTGTAAATCACGAATCTTATCAGTTGCCATAAACCTACTAATCCATATTGGCGATACGAGATAATAATAATTCCTTGTAATTTAGCTTGAAGGTAACAAATGCACACAGCGGGGTAATTACCCCAATAATACTAAGTCAGGATTGGTTGTTTGATGAGACATTACATATACTAGGGAGATTGCATGCCCTTTCTATACTACTCATCGCGCACTACTCATTGCGCATGCGCAGTCGACCCATTCTACTGTAGGGTGCAAGCCTGGCTCATGGAATCTCAGGTAGTGAAAACCCCAGGTCTCTCACCCTACCCTATCTCGCGCCACACCTATATGACCCGCGCTCGCGCACTACTCATCGCGCATGCGTAGTCGACCCATTCTACTTTAGGGTGCAAGCCTGGGCCATGGAATCTCTGAGGTAGTGAAAACCCCAGGTCTCTCGCCCTACCCTATCCCGCGTGACACCTATGCGACCTGCTGTGCAGTGAGTAAAGCAGAGGAGGTGGAGTAGCAGGGATTCATACTCGTCGGTTTTTACCCCTCGGCCAAAATTTGGCGGAAGGGTATTGTCGTCGTCATGTACGTCTGTCCGTCTGTCCGTCTGGCCGTCTGTCCGTCCGTCCGTCTGTCCGTCACACCTTTCTCGTTACCAAGATATCTTTAGAACGACTTACCCTAGGCACACCAAACTTGCAGTGCACATCCGTATGCTTGTGACCCAGAACCCTATTGAATCTGGACCTGATTGGTTGGAAACTTTGGCGGCCATCTTTAATTTATGCGAAACCATCACAGCTTTCTTGTTACCAAGATATCTTTAGAACGATTTACCCTAGGCACCCCAAACTTGCACTGCACATCCATATGCTCATGACCCAGAACCCTATTGAATCTGGACCTGATTGGTTGGAAACTTTGGCGGCCATATTTAATTTATGCGAAACCATCACAGCTTGCTTGTTACCAAGATATCTTCAGAACGACTTACCCTAGGAACACCAAACTTGCACTGCACATCCATATGCTCATGACCCAGAACCCTATTGAATCTGGACCTGATTGGTTGGAAACTTTGGCGGCCATATTTAATTTATGCGAAATCATTAATCTTGTGTATCTTAGGTACCATTTCTCTGTTCAGTGTGAAACTTGGTATAGATCATCGATGCATCAAGAAACTTCAAAGGAATGACCAAACCAGTTTCCCTGATTCGGTGAAAACCTTAGCGGCCATCTTTAATTTATGCAAAATCTTTAATGATATATATCTCTGATACCATTCAAGTGTTCTATACGAAACTTGGTATACAGCATCGATGTATCAAGAGACCTGCAATGTATAACCACATCAGTTCCTCTGAGTGGCCGGAAGGATGGGCGGCCATCTTTAATTTATGCAAAATCATGAATGATCTCTATCTCTGATACCGTTCGAGTGCTCGATGTAAAATTTGGTATATATCATCGATGCATCAATAGACTTACGATAAATGACAGTTCTGGCATTTCTGATTGGGCGGAAACCTTGGTGGCCATCTTTAATTTATGTAAAACCTTTAATGATGTATATCTTTGATACCATTTCAGTGTTCTATATGAAACTTGGTATACAGCATCGATGTATCAAGAGACTTGCAATGAATAACCACATCAGTTCCTCTGAGTGGCGGGAAGGATGGGCGGCCATCTTTAATTTATGCGAAATCATTAATGATCTCTATCTCTGATACCGTTCGAGTGCTCGATGTAAAATTTGGTATACATCATCGATGTATCAATAGACAGTTCTGGCATTTCTGATTGGGCGGAAACCTTGGTGGCCATCTTTAATTTATGCAAAATCTTTAATGATGTATACCTTTGATACCATTTCAGTGTTCTATATGAAACTTGGTATACAGCATCCATGTATCAAGAGACTTGCAATGAATAACCACATCAGTTTCTCTGAGTGGTGGGAAAGATGGGCGGCCATCTTTAATTTATGCGAAATCATTAATGATCTCTATCTCTGATAATTTTCAAATGCTCCATGTAAAATTTGGTATACATCATCGATGCATCAACAGAATTATGTAATGAATACCGGTTTCTCTGATTGGACGGAAATGTTCGAGGCCATTTCTAATGGCAAAATTTTTCATAATCTGTATATTTGTCACTTGACTGCTTGGTGTTCCTGAAGTCTTGCTTCAAATTGAATACATTATGAATGGCTGGCGCCCAGAGCCGAGGGGTTTTCAGATGCGCAGCTTCGTATTGCCACCGGTATTCGGTGGCAAAATTCACTAGGAAACTCAATTCGGACTGTAAAAAACTGAAGTGATGTGCGTTTAGCACAGTAAATCTTCAATTTCTCGGCTATAAACTCAATTCCGGTGAATGCTAAAACTCGTAATTCGACCAACAAATCCGTTTAAAAAATTTTTTAGACGTACGCGCGTCATTTATTCAGAAAAGTTCGTTAAAACGAGTAAAAACGCACCTTGTTTACAAGATCGTTTACAGGAACACATTCTCCACGTTCGAGATGAAAAAATTGAAGGGCAACAACTCGTGTCGTGTTAGTTTTCCTCAATTTGGGTCACGTAGTAGAAATGCGTCGATGTTATTGGGTAAAATGGTCACGTGTTTTAAAGTCTTCTCATTCAACCCCGCGAAAACCTGATCACCTGACGTAACCCGACTTTCTGATTGGTCAACCATAAATATCGCTTGAGTACGCAATGCGCCGTGGTCGAATTTGACAGAATCACAATGGTGTTTGGCTTCGCTCACCGAAACCACGCGTCGCGTAAAGAACAAGATTTCCACTGAATGTTGAATAAATGTTCAGTATTCTTTATCCTAAGTGTAATTAGGAATACATATCGTGACATCTATAAGATTTTAGACGAGTTATTTAGTCGGAATGAAGCAAAACAGACCGTCCATCGTTAGTAATCTGAAAGTGATAAAATTTCTTACGTGAGATTTACAGTACAATATTTTTGCCAAATTGCGTTTCCTAAAGCTGTAAAATGCCAAATATGTTCCGAATGTATGTTCAGGGGTTCAAATTAATGTATCGTGCATCAAATACCATCCATTATTTCATTTTATTTGTCAATTCCAACGACTTGACAGACAGCGTTTTTGAACCCATTTTGAAAGGTTCAACACTGCTTGACAGCCTGGCACTCGGAAATCGACAGCACTGCTAGTAGGGTTAAGAGACAGTCAGGAAGGAGTAAAACACGTTCTTAAAATATCAAGTTTATCTTGGATATATTTCCTGAAATGAATTTAGTAAATTGTCATGCACCATTTGTCATTATATAACATGAAATCTCTAGATTCAGGTGATCGATTGGTTACGTAGTTGATCTACTAGGAGATCAAAAAATCGATCACCTGGACCAAAAATCAGGGGATCAATTTTTACCCCTCAGCCCATCGGGCTGCGGGGTCTTGCAATCGGCATGTACGTCTGGTCTGCCGGCCGGACGGCCGGCCGGCCGTCTGTCAACAATTTTTTGTCCGGGCTAGATCTCAGTTACTATTTGACTGACAGTTCTGATACTCACAGTGAATATCCCTAGTATCCCAGAGATGTGCACTGTCATGTTTATTCCGTGTTACGTCATTTCTTTACAGAGTTATGGCCCTTTGAAATTTCGCGTCACTAACTTTTGTCCGGGCTAGATCTCAGTTACTATTTGACTGACAGCTCTGATACTCACAGTGAATATCCCTAGTATCCCAGACATGTGCACTGTCATGTTTATTTCGCGTTACGTCATTTCTTTACAGAGTTATGGCCCTTTGAAATTTTGCGTCACTAACTTTTGTCCGGGTTAGATCTCAGTTACTATTTGACCGACAGCTCTGATACTCACAGTGAATATCCCTAGTATCCCAGACATGTGCACTGTCATGTTTATTTCGTGTTACGTCATTTCTTTACAGAGTTATGGCCCTTTGAAATTTTTCGTCACTAACTTTTGTCCGGGCTAGATCTCAGTTACTATTTGACTGACAGCTCTGATACTCACAGTGAATATCCCTAGTATCCCAGACATGTGCACTGTCATGTTTATTTCTTGTTACATCATTTCTTAACAGAGTTATGGCCCTTTGAAATTTTCCGTCACTAACTTTTGTCCGGGCCAGATCTCAGTTACTATTTGACTGACAGCTCTGATACTCACAGTGAATATCCCTAGTATCCCAGACATGTGCACTGTCATGTTTATTTCGTGTTACGTCATTTCTGTACAGAGTTATGGCCCTTTGAAATTTTCCGTCACTAACTTTTGTCCGGGCTAGATCTCAGTTACAATTTGACTGACAGCTCTGATACTCACAGTGAATATCCCTAGTAACCCAGAGATGTGCACCGTCATGTTTATTTCGTGTTACGTCATTTCTTTACAGAGTTATGGACAGATGTGCACTATTATGTTTATTTTGTGTTATTCCAGTTTATTACGACCCTGGATTACTATTTACTACTTAACTGATACAGCCTTAGTAAAGGTGTTTAATATCCCCTATTATAAACCATCCAGACTTTCTGAGACCCCAATCATTAACAACAGTGGAGGCACAGAAGTACTCACTTGCTCATCATATCTAACAGATGGTACTCCAGTTAAAATGATAGCTGTTTACAAACCCCCAGCACTACCTAATGCCCGTCTCCTAGAAGCCATTTCTGGACCATTAAACAGTGCTGCTGGTGATAACATTGTTGTACTGGGTGATTTTAACATTGACTTCTCCAACTCCACCCAAATCGCCATGGTTAATCTTTTCTTCCAACAACATGGCCTTCATTCAGTCATTAATTCTCCAACAACAGACCTACATGTACGGACAACTGTAGATCAGATTTTCACCAACTTTCAGCCTTCAGAAATAAAAGCTGGTGTTCATGAGACGTACTACTCATACCATAAAGCTGTGTGGATGGCTGTTCACCCAAAACAATAATACAGTAAGATGTCATCCTCTATTCTTGTTCGGAATTAACCTTACTTACCATTGACATATAGCTCAGATTCTTTCTTGGGGCCTCCGTTACCACGTGGTTCGCGAGCTTTGCTCACCTCTCTGGTCGTCGGTTTCATTCCTAGCTCTGCTCCAACTTTTTCTCAAGCCATAAGTGTGATTGTCCGCCAGGAACCAATAGATGGTCGAGGGTTTCCTCCGGGCTTTGCCTGGTTTCGTCGCCTAACAAATTCTAGCACCTCCGGCATATGACTGAAATAATGTTGAGTACTACACACACACACAGTCACTCGACTCTTCCCTGGAATAGATCTTCATCTATGAAGAACTATTCACCAGATCTTTACTAACTTTTCTTGAGGTATCGATCCACACAGTCTTGGATCGATATCCCTTCACAGGATTGATGACTGAAGCCGGTACTAGCAAATACTAATCGTTGAGTATTCTCTTGAATCAACATTAATACATTTGTGGGTAAATAAATTTGACAGAATTCAGCAGATTTTTATGTCAACCTGTTATTCGCTGGACATATTGTGCTGAGGGGTCAAAGCACCTTTTAGGTGCAGCCTCATGTTTTATCACCCCGTGCTGTCTTATTTCGAGGCCTGTTCAACAGTTTAGGAAAAACCGCTGATTGGGATTAAATATCGCAATTCAGATCTCGTTCATTCCAAATTAGGAAGGATATGGATTATTTAAATTGACAAAAATATTTTCATAACTGAAACAATGGGAATTGAGCCATCTCCGATATACTGCACCCCTAGAAGGCTGACTTTGTGGTGATAGAATATTCTATTCTTGTTCAAATTTGAGGTTATATTACTTTATTCTAAGCTTTAAACTCTATCTCAGAACCATTAAATATGGCGGCGGCAAAAACACCTAAAAACTCAATAGCAATCAGGACGCCGGTGGCAAAAACTGATAAAAATTCAATTGAGGTAAAAAAAATACTGAAATTTCAGTATCCGGTGGCAAAATTTTGGACTTTGGACAAAATTATGAATCCCTGAGTAGGAGGAGGAGGAGAAGGAGGAGGAGGACACGCCACGGATTATACTAGGTAGATAAACTGAGAACAAGTGAAATGGGATATGTGTGGAGCTGTTGCATAAACTGTCATTGTAGAACTAGTGAAGTAAAGTCCATGCACATCTGTTATTATGTCTCCCCCAACTATGTTGGGGGGAGACATCTAGTGTTTGTGCTGTCTGTCTGTCTGTCTGGTTGGATGTCTGGATGTCTGGATGGATGTCTGTCCGTCCCCTTGCCTTGTCTGCAAGATATCTTGAGAACTACTGGATGGAATTTCACCAAACTTGGATGGAAGCTTCATTGGGATAGCCCCCTCATTTGATTAGGTTTTGGTGTATGTGCGTGCATTCATCTGTGTCCGGTGTCCGTCCGTCCGTCCATCTACTTGTACATGTATATACAGGCCTTGTCTGCAAGATATCTTGAGAACTACTGGACGGAATTTCACCAAACTTGGATGGAAGCTTCAGTGGGATAGCCCCCTCATTTGATTAGGTTTTGGTGTGTGTGCGTGCATTCATCCGTGTCCGGTGTCCGTCCGTCCATCTACTTGTACATGTATATACAGGCCTTGTCTGCAAGATATCTTGAGAACTACTGGACGGAATTTCACCCCACTTAGATGGAAGCTTTAGTGGGATAGCCCCCTCATTTGATTAGATTTTGGTGTGTGTGTGCGTGCATTCATCCATGTCCTGTGTCCGTCCGTCCGTCCATCTACTTGTACATGTATATACAGGGCTTGTCTGCAAGATATCTGGAGAACTACTGGATGGAATTTCACCAAACTTGGATGGAAGCTTCATTGGGATAGCCCCCTCATTTGATTAGGTTTGGTGTATGTGGGTTCATTCATCCGTGTCCGGTGTCCGTCCGTCCGTCCATCTACTTATACATGTATATACAGGGCTTGTCTGCAAGATATCTGGAGAACTACTAGATGGAATTTCACCAAACTTGGATGAAAGCTTCATTGGGATAGCCCCCTCATTTGACTAGGTTTTGGTTTGTGTGCATGCGTTCATCCGTGTCCGTCCGTCCATCTACTTGTACATGTATATACAGGCCTTGTCTGCAAGATATCTTGAGAACTACTGAACGGAATTTCACCACACTTGGATGGAAGCTTCAGTGGGATAGCCCCCCTCATTGGATTATGTTTTGGTGTGTGTGCGTGCATTCGTCCATGTCCGGTGTCTGTCCGTCCGTCCATCTACTTGTACATGTATATACAGGGCTTGTCTGCAAGATATCTGGAGAACTACTGGACGGAATCTCACTCCCCTTGGATAGAAGCTATAGTGGGATAGCCCCCTCATTTGATTAGGTTTTGGTGTGTGTGCGTGCATTCATCCATGTCCGGTGTCCGTGCGTCCGTATACTTGTACATGTATGTACAGGCCTTGTCTGCAAGATATCTTGAGAACTACTGGACGGAATCTCACTCCCCTTGGATAGAAGCTATAGTGGGATAGCCCCCTCATTTGATTAGGTTTTGGTGTGTGTGCGTGTATTCATCCATGTCCGGTGTCCGTCCGTCCGTCTACTTGTACATGTATATACAGGGCTTGTCTGCAAGATATCTGGAGAACTACTGAACAGAATTTCACCAAACTTGGATGGAAGCTTCATTAGGATAGCCCCCTCATTTGACTAGGTTTTGGTGTGTGTGCCTGCATTTGTCCGGTGTCCGCCCGTCCGTCCATCTGCTTGTACATGTATATACAGGCTTTGTCTGCAAGATACCTTGAGAACTATTGGATGGAATTTCACCAAACTTGGATGGAAGCTTCATTGGGATAGCCCCGCATTTGATCAGGTTTTAGTGTATGTGTGCATGCATTCATCTGTGTCCGATGTCCGTCCAACCGTTCATCTACTTGTACATGTATATACAATGAAATTTTAGATACGCAGCTTTGTTTAAGATACTTATTGCTACATTCATTTTATAGCACTTTCCCTTAAATTATGTGCCCATTCAAGGCAAGGTGGGAGGTTGGGGGAGACGTATGTTTTTGCCCAAAAAAACAACCAGCGTAGGCTTCATGCCGGAGCGGCAACTCAAGGGTCAAAGCGGAACCTCTAGTTACCATCTGTCTACTGTCCCTGAATGGCAATCTATGATGGCTAATGGCATTTTCAACATGTTTAGTTCATTCTGCTGAACCCCATGTTGAAATCGGAAAAAATAAAATGTCATAAAAATAAATGTTTTAATGCAATGGTAAGAGAAGAAAAATATGCACTCAACATGTGGCAGTTCTAGCTCAATTGTGTTATAATTATAGTTATATGACATGGAATCGAAATCTGGCATTTTGGTCCAAGCGGTCCTTCATGTCTAAATGTGTGTTTAGTTCATAAGTAATCATAACACAATTGAGCTAGAAGTTTCACATATTATATACATATATTTTCTCTCGCCGTTACATTGAAACACAATTATTTTCAGCATGTTTTATTTTTTCCATTTCAACCGCACCATGTAAAGGCCAAAATGCCACCTTATCATAACATCGCCTTTTCTGACCCTCACAAAGATTGACTTCAAAACCATTACACATATGTTGAACAAAAACTTTTTACATCATCATAGATAATCAGTTTGACACGTTTCATGTCATTTTTATACGCCCGCCAAAAGGCGGACGTATTATGTGATGGCGGTTTCCGTCCGTCTGTCCGTCCGTCCGTCCGTCCGTGTTCGCGAATGATACATTGTGTGGCTTTATTTAGGTACAATAGGGACTTGTGTGGCTTTTTGTCATTGTGTGTCTAACCACAAAATGTTTGGTTTATTTTAAGTACAAATGGGTTCTCTGTGTCTTTTGACAAGTCCATGAAAAAGACACAGAGCGTAACTGCAAAATTGAGGTCTAATTTTGGACATCCATACTTGGGCAAGACCACATGCAGATTTTCGCGCCTTTTGCCTGAAGGTTTTCTCATGTGACCGGCTGAAAGTCTTTCAGCCAATCACGATTGGATTAACAGTCATGTGACCACCATGGAATGAAGAAGACTGTCAGTGACAGCCATTTTACCTGCGCTGCTTGACGTGACGTCAGACCTGGTAAGTTATTATTTAATGCAGTTTCTAGCAGGAATTGTCGTTTCTTTGCTTTTCTACTATTCTATTTCTAGTGCAATTTAGCATGTATAGATTAGATTAGTCTTCATGCAGTGCTGGTTCAAGAAGATGAAATTGAAACATAAACTGTCGAACCGAAACTGTTTTGTACGTATTATGCAATGCTGTTGTGGCATGCAACCGCAAATTAATTTATTTGCATGCGATTGTAACTGAAAATAAACGTAAGCCAGTATGTTTGAATTCGGTGGCAAGAAATCAGTTAAAATGAAACCTGTGAACAAGTGAAGTGGTGTAAACGAACATTTACGTGTTTGCGATTGACACTGTTCGAAGGTGCACGTACGAGAACTCGAGTCTAGTATGCCGTGACTATTCGAAACCCTAGACATTATACTACCGATTATGCCCGTAGAAGGATAATTAAGTGTCAAACATATTCATATTCCGTTTTTATGATCAGACAAAATTGTACTACGGCCCAAGACTACGGTACGGCACGCGTGGTAGATCATGAGATCAGCAACTGCAAGTTTCGGCGGGTCGTTTCGACCCGTGCCGTGGTCGGGAAATATAAAGTTCAAATATAAATACTTTCCTTGTTTTGAACATGTAAGAATAAACGATCGAAGTTTGCTTCGTAAACCCTGCTTGGAGCAATTTTATTGTGTGTATTCCATAACCAGTTCGATCTCAAACGAAATTGCCACCATTCGAGAACTTCTGCAGAAAGCATGGCATATATCACGACCTGATCACGCGTTGGCCTATTTATTCGTAGCCAATCACAGCGATCTTACCTACATGAAGCGTGACCATGGGTTCGCGACCTTGAACTTCCAACAGTGCAATTTGAGAGAATACACATCTTGCATCATTGGCATTTTCATTCAAGAATAACCACCGGAAAAATTGCTATGAATCGATCTTTCCTAAGAAGTGAGAAAGGAAAAAAATCGGACGTAACTACGATAGAAACAGTCCATAAACGCGGACATATGCAGGCTTTTCATTATCTTTTAAAGTGGCTATCATGTCGAATTTAACATTATACCAGATTATCGCGGGTCCAGTTTTCGACACTGACAGCGGCGACCTTCAACCTCTCGACATGCGACATTTACGTGGAAACAGGACCCGGTACAAAAAAGTGGAGACACTAGAGAAACTGCAGATAAATATACCGACCACCAACAGAGTAAACTGAGCAAGTCCTGTTCACTAGTACACCGAATTACAAAGAGTAAACGACAACAACAACATCATATAAAATTTAGTTAAATGGTGGTTACAATCTCCTGCCATTATTATTTTTACTGTGTATATTATGTTATGTCTATATTTTGTATGTATGTATGTTCGTATGTGTACATGTATGTATGTATCTATG
The DNA here is from genome assembly GCA_036873755.1 of Hanleya hanleyi. Taxonomy (NCBI): domain Eukaryota; kingdom Metazoa; phylum Mollusca; class Polyplacophora; order Lepidopleurida; family Hanleyidae; genus Hanleya; species Hanleya hanleyi. The sequence continues at coordinate 22,854 of JAVTVY010049665.1, forward strand.
CATTTTAGCCTTTTCTGGGGCACACCATGCAATAAACTATCTATCTATAAAATTTATTTTTTCTTACGGGCGAGTAGGCGGCGACTTTGTTAGCAGTAGACGGCGACAGTAGACTTTTAATGAAAAGCCTGATATGAAATGCTTATTACGAACATCGGAAAAATAGGCGATGCTATTAACAAAATTGTTGTTTAGAAATGACAGTTACGTCTTGACTATAAGTTTCTTTATTTGCATATACACCTATTACGGGCAGAGCAACAACACTTAATAAATATAATATAATAATAAACATGAATCTATATAGCATGTTTCTGGGTCTTCTGTGTGTCCAAGTCTTCTGAGGCTCTTCACTTTGAATACTGTGCCATAGCCTTTGTGCTGGTACATTGTAGTGTCCATGTTTCTGGGTCTTCTGTGTCTATACTTTGTGTGTCTGGGAGTTCAAGTATTGTGTGTCTTCACTGTCCATTCTTTTTGTGGCTGTGTGTCCAAGTCTTCTGAGGCTCTTCACTTTGAATACTGTGCCATAGCCTTTGTGTTGGTACATTGTAGTGTCCATGTTTCTGGGTCTTCTGTGTTTATACTTTGTGTGTCTGGGAGTTCAAGTATTGTGTGTCTTCACTGTCCATTCTTTTTGTGGCTGTGTGTCCAAGTCTTCTGAGGCTCTTCACTTTGAATACTGTGCCATAGCCTTTGTGTTGGCAGTGTCTGTGTGTCTGGGTCTTCTGTGTCTATACTTTGTGTGTCTGGCAGTTCAAGTATTGTGTGTCTTCACTGTCCATTCTTTTTGTGGCTGGTGTGTCCAAGTCTTCTGAGGCTCTTCACTTTGAATACTGTGCCATAGCCTTTGTGCTGGTACATTGTAGTGTCCATGTTTCTGGGTCTTCTGTGTCTATACTTTGTGTGTCTGGGAGTTCAAGTATTGTGTGTCTTCACTGTCCATTCTTTTTGTGGCTGTGTGTCCAAGTCTTCTGAGGCTCTTCACTTTGAATACTGTGCCATAGCCTTTGTGTTGGTACATTGTAGTGTCCATGTTTCTGGGTCTTCTGTGTTTATACTTTGTGTGTCTGGGAGTTCAAGTATTGTGTGTCTTCACTGTCCATTCTTTTTGTGGCTGTGTGTCCAAGTCTTCTGAGGCTCTTCACTTTGAATACTGTGCCATAGCCTTTGTGTTGGCAGTGTCTGTGTGTCTGGGTCTTCTGTGTCTATACTTTGTGTGTCTGGCAGTTCAAGTATTGTGTGTCTTCACTGTCCATTCTTTTTGTGGCTGTGTGTCCAAGTCTTCTGAGGCTCTTCACTTTGAATACTGTGCCATAGCCTTTGTGTTGGCAGTGTCCATGTTTCTGGGTCTTCTGTGGCTATATCTTTTGTGTCTGGGAGTTCAAGTATTGTGTGTCTTCACTGTCCATTCTTTTTGTGGCTGTGTGTCCAAGTCTTCTGAGGCTGTCCACTTTGAATACTGTGCCATAGCCTTTGTGTTGGCAGTGTCCGTGTGTCTGGGTCTTCTGTGTCTATACTTTGTGTGTCTGGCAGTTAAAGTATTGTGTGTCTTCACTGTCCATTCTTTTTGTGGCTGTGTGTCCAAGTCTTCTGAGGCTCTTCACTTTGAATACTGTGCCATAGCCTTTGTGTTGGTACATTGTAGTGTCCGTGTTCCTGGGTCTTCTGTGTCTATACTTTGTGTGTCTGGGAGTTCAAGTATTGTGTGTCTTCACTGTCCATTCTTTTTGTGGCTGTGTGTCCAAGTCTTCTGAGGCTCTTCACTTTGAATACTGTGCCATAGCCTTTGTGTTGGCAGTGTCCATGTTTCTGGGTCTTCTGTGTCTATATCTTTTGAGTCTGGGAGTTCAAGTATTGTGTGTCTTCACTGTCCATTCTTTTTGTGGCTGTGTGTCCAAGTCTTCTGAGGCTCTCCACTTTGAATACTGTGCCATAGCCTTTGTGTTGGTACATTGTAGTGTCCATGTTTCTGGGT